>JARQOC010000010.1:32675192-32695818 GCA_033576535.1 Allobates femoralis | reverse complement strand
TCATGACTGATTTTACCATTTTCACTTTTCAGGTGTCGCCGGCTCCTCGTCTCTTATTATATGTCGCCCTGAGTGATGTTATGATGTTCGGAGGAGGAGACGCTCCATTCTTATCTGATACATTTTCTATTTCAGTTACTTTTTCTGCTTCATGATTTCCAGTCTTTAATCTTTTGACTCTGAGCACCTGTACAATAGAAGGGCGGAGAACAGAGAGCAGAGGATTGGGGCTGGAGAACAAAGAATGAGGGTGCATTATGGGGCCAGAGAACGGAGAGCAGAGGATGGGGGCTGGAGGGAGGAGAACAGAGAGCAGAGGATGGGGGCTGGAGGGAGGAGAACAGAGAGCAGAGGATGGGGGCTGGAGAACAAAGAATGAGGGTGCATTATGGGGCCAGAGAACGGAGAGCAGAGGATGGGGCTGGAGGGAGGAGAACAGAGAGCAGAGGATGGGGGCTGGAGGGAGGAGAACAGAGAGCAGAGGATGGGGGCTGGAGAACAAAGAATGAGGGTGCATTATGGGGCCAGAGAACGGAGAGCAGAGGATGGGGGCTGGAGGGAGGAGAACAGAGAGCAGAGGATGGGGGCTGGAGGGAGGAGAACAGAGAGCAGAGGATGGGGGCTGGAGAACAAAGAATGAGGGTGCATTATGGGGCCAGAGAACGGAGAGCAGAGGATGGGGGCTGGAGGGAGGAGAACAGAGAGCAGAGGATGGGGGCTGGAGGGAGGAGAACAGAGAGCAGAGGATGGGGGCTGGAGGGAGGAGAACAGAGAGCAGAGGATGGGGGCTGGAGGGAGGAGAACAGAGAGCAGAGGATGGGGGCTGGAGGGCGGAGAACAGAGAGCAGAGGATGGGGGCTGGAGGGCAGAGAACAGAGAGCAGAGGATGGGGGCTGGAGGGCAGAGAACGGTGGGTGGTGGATGTGGGCCGGAGGGCGCAAAGAGCGGAGAATAAGGGTGGAGGATAGGGGCCAGAGGGAGGAGAACAGAGAGCAGAGGATGGGGCTGGAGGGAGAACAGAGGGCGGAGGATGGGGGCTGGAGAACAAAGAATGAGGGTGCATTATGGGGCCAGATAACGGAGAGCAGAGGATGGGGGCTGGAGGGAGGAGAACAGAGAGCAGAGGATGGGGGCTGGAGGGCAGAGAATGGTGGGTGGAGGATGTGGGCCGGAGGGCGCAAAGAGCGGAGAATAAGGGTGGAAGATAGGGGCCAGAGGGAGGAGAACAGAGAGCAGAGGATGGGGCTGGAGGGCAGAGAACAGAGGGTGGAGGATGGAGGCTAGAGAGCGGAGGACGGAGGGTGGAGGATGGGGGCTAGAGAGCGGAGGGTGCAGGATGTGGGCCGGAGGGCGCAGAGAGCACAGAACGGAGGGTGGAGGCCATAAGGAGCAGAACGGATGGCAAAGGATGGGGGAAGGCGCAGAGGGCGGAGAACAGAGTTTGGGGGCCAGAGGATGGTGACCAGAGGGTGCAGAGTGCATAGGATGGAGCTCTTGGCTTTCCTGCTTACAGACAGCAGCGCCCAATGTCAGGCAGCAGCTGCAAAAGCAAATAATAAAATATCCATCTTGTAGATCCTGGAGAGAAGGCTCTTCAGAGGTGTAACACATCTGTGGTCAATACAGAGGACTGGGCTATATTCATTACGTGTGGAGGAGACATGATTATTAGGAAAGGATTCCTTACAGGTGGAGCAGTAAACTAGCGACGGCCGATGGTAAAGCTCCCACATACATTAGATCTGCTGGCCGATGGGCCTTCTCTCCCATACACAGGGGCTCTCGCTCGGCTCCTGTGTGCTCTATGACAGCGGCTGTCATACATCTCTGGCGGCCACTTATCTCCAGAGGAAAAAATGGTTCCATAGTCTGAGATCTGACATGATGGAACCCTCTTTCCCCCCATCTGACATCAGGGTTCCCATACACATTAAGGTACCTTTACACGCCGCAACTACGGTGTACCAACTGAGAGGCAATCGGGGTTCTATGGTTGCCTTGAAATTGCGGCATGTAATTGGGGAAAATGATCGGGATTTTCGCAGTTGCTCCCGGTTGCGGTTTCAGAGCATTGTTCAAAAACCAGACACAACCCTGAAGGTGAATTGCCCTGGTTTTGGCGTGTAAATGGGGCACAGGGATGGAATCTGCGTCACCTAGTGATTTCCCAGAGGCGTGCCACAGTGTGCTCGATACCGCCCCCCCAGCGATGATTGGTGGGGGCTACTGTGTTTCCATTGGCTGTCCCTTCACAGGGCGCCATATTTAAAGAGCTGAACATTCACACTACACAATTGCAATGGCATCATGTATTAGCCAGCCTTCCTGCGCAGGTTGGCCAATCATGACGCTATTGCGTTGTCTAATCAGCGTGTTTAGGGTGCGGAATACACAACTATGTCACGCCTGTGTTCTTGCGGCGCTGAACATGTACGCCCACATTCCTTTGGGGATTGCGGCGTGTGAAGCGGCGTCGGGAGCTGATTAGACAACGCATTAGCGTCATGATTGGCTAGCCTGCGCAGGAAGGCTGGCTAATACATGACGCCATTGCAATCGTGCAGTGTGAATGGACAGCTCTTCAAATATGGCGCCCTGTGCAGGGACAGCCAATGGAAACACAGTAACCCTCACCAATGATCGCTGATGGGGCGCGGTGTTCAGCACGCTGTGGCACGCCTCTGGGAAATCACTAGGCGACGCAGATTCCATCCCTATCGCCCTTCACACGCCAAAACCAGGGCAATTCACCTTCAGAGTTGTGTCTAGTTTTTGAACAATGCTCTGAAACCGCAACCCGGAGCAACTGCGAAAATCATCATCACTTTCCACAATTACACACAGCAATTTCATAACAATCTCAGGGCAACGGTGACGGAAATCTGGATTGCCTCTCAGTTGCTACACAGTAGTTGCGACGTGTAAAGGTACCTTAAGGTGTATTGGGGGTTAAGCCAACATTTCTAAAAAGGCGGAAGATGCAATGGGGGGGGGGGGGGGGGGGTTCTCAAAACCCACCAGCGCTTTAAGGCAATGTAAGAAGAGCTTTCCTATTACAATATTTGTGGGAGTGCCTCTGAAACTAAAGGGTGTGATTACATAGTGACTGTGGGAAGGCACCCGCTACTAACCTGAGCTGACTCCAGGGTCTGGCTTCTTCCTCTGCCGCTGCCCCTGTATCTGAGTGTTCAGCCACAGTGGAGTTCAGTTGTTTGGAGTTTGTCATTTCCTTATTTCTTCAGCTGTAATCATCTCTGCAAACTCTCGTGATTTCTACAACTTCCATGTAATGCACCTCAGGCCTGCTGGTTAACCCATCGACTGCTGGAAGCATTACGAACGCGTGTATTTTGGGACCGTTCACATTTCACTACATTTATCTCTGTAATCTTGCTTTTTCTGCGATCTCCATCTACACTCTGGTTCAGAGCTGCTGTCTGGCCCTTCACTTGTTTGTCTACATTGCTATCTCTGTGGATTCCCGTATGTCCTTACTTGCTTGCTGTCCAACATGGCCCATCGTCCTAGCCCTTGCCATCATCCTGGTCCTTGCCATCATCCTGGTCCTTGCCATCATCCTGGTCTTTGCCATAGTCCTGGTCCTTGCCATCGTCCTGGCCCTTGCCATCATCCTCGCCCTTGTCCTGGCCTTTACTATCATCCTGGCCCTTGCCATTGTCCTGGCCTTCACTATCTTCCTGGCCCTTGCTAGTGTCCTGGCCCTTGCTATCGTCTTTGCCCTTGCCATCATCCTGGACCTTGCCATCATCCTGGTCCTTGCCATCATCCTGGTCTTTGCCATAGTCCTGTTCCTTGCCATCGTCCTGGCCCTTGCCATCATCCTCGCCCTTGTCCTGGCCTTTACTATCATCCTGGCCCTTGCCATTGTCCTGGCCTTCACTATCTTCCTGGCCCTTGCTAGTGTCCTGGTCCTTGCTATCGTCTTTGCCCTTGCCATCATACTGGACCTTGTCGTTGTCTTGGCCCTTGCAGCTTTTCGTACTGGCTGTTCCCAACCATTACCAGTGTCGCCCTCCATCCTTGGTGCACCTGGATATATAGATGGCGTCCACTGTCAGATATGCCCCCCCCCACCAGTGAGCTGTTGTATGATGATGTCATCAGGAGGAAGGCCCAGGCAGGGCTCTACATCAATATTACTTATTACAATGATGCTCATTGTCCAGCTCCAGCATCTACCACCATAATAAACATCCTACAATGTGGCTCAGCCAAACAGCTTCAACTGTTCGCGACAAAAGGTGATAACATTTGGGTTTTGTGATGACTGTAGCAATATTTGACTGTAGCGATATTGTTTCAATGATTGTAAATTGGTTCAGTAACCAATCCAATCCTAGAAGAGTTGGTGAAGAATTATTGGTTTTTAATGATGCAAATTGGAGCAAACCTTCTACATAGCAGAAAGATTGGTGCAGAGATTTTGGGCTCTGGATCTCCCGCCTGTCATGGAGGGGCCGCGCCTCCTGCGCTCACCGTCCGCTCCCCGTAATCAGCGCCGCTCGTCTTCCATCTTCAGCTGCTAATTCTCCTGTAGAAACATTTTGCACATTCATCACCTGACGCTTTGTCATTGTCTAAATATTGACGTCGGGGAAGGAGACGCCTCAATCATTTTATTACCCGCTCTTATTATAGCAGCCATTAATTCCTTCTCCTGGAGGAGCAGAGTCGCAGCCAATGTACCTGCACCGTCACCTCATATGTCATCTCCATGCCTACAGTCCACAAGCTTAAAGGGCCGGTGTCAGGGTTAAAAAGCTTCATTACTGCAGACAGGAAAGTTCTTTAACAATAGATGTTGTGCTTTTTTATCGCCATTATCTGATTGCTGTCAGTGAAAGGAAATGAGACCTGATACAAAACTACTCACAGCAGTGAGTTTGTTACACTGTACATGGTTAAGACAATCCTCTATGAGCTAAATAAATGAGCTGCACTAATCTCCCCTGTCCTGATAATTGGTTTACAAATATCTCATCTGCATTTTTGGTGCTGTGTGAATATAGCCTCATAGTCCCATGGCTGCAGCATCTCCAGACTTGTCTCTCCTGGCTGAAGCATCTCCGGACTTGTCTCCTGTGGCTGCAGCATCTCCAGACTTGTCTCTCCTGGCTGAAGCATTTTCAGACTTGTCTCCCGTGGATGCAGCATCTCCAGACTTGTCTCCCCTGGCTGCTGCATCTCCAGACTTGTCTCCCCTGGCTGCTGCATCTCCAGACTTGTCTCCCTGGATGCAGCATCTCCAGACTTGTCTCCCCTGGATGCAGCATCTCCAGACTTGTCTCCCCTGGATGCAGCATCTCCAGACTTGTCTCCCCTGGATGCAGCATCTCCAGACTTGTCTCCCCTGGCTGCAGCATCTCCAGACTTGTCTCCCCTGGCTGCAGCATCTCCAGACTTGTCTCCCCTGGCTGCAGCATCTCCAGACTTGTCTCCCCTGGCTGCAGCATCTCCAGACTTGTCTTCTCTGGCTGCAGCATCTCCAGACTTGTCTTCCCTGGCTGCAGCATCTCCAGACTTGTCTCCCCTGGCTGCAGTGTTTCCAGACTTGTCTCCCCTGGCTGCAGCGTCTCCAGACTTGTCTCCCTGGCTGCAGCATCTCCAAACTTGTCTTCTCTGGCTGCAGCATCTCCAGACTTGTCTCCCCTGGCTGCAGCGTCTCCAGACTTGTCTCCCCTGGCTGCAGTGTCTCCAGACTTGTCTCCCCTGGCTGCAGCATCTCCAGACTTTTCTCCCCTGGCTGAAGCATTTTCAGACTTGTCTGCTGTGGCTGCAGCATCTCCAGACTTTTCTCATCTGGCTGGAGTTTCCAGACTTGTCTCCCCTGGCTGCAGCGTCTCCAGACTTGTCTCCCCTGGCTGCAGTGTCTCCAGACTTGCCTCCCCTGGCTGCAGCGTCTCCAGACTTGTCTCCTCTGGCTGCAGTGTCTCCAGACTTGTCTGCTGTGGCTGCAGTGTCTCCAGACTGGTCACAATTGAGCACATCATTGGTCGTGATTACACAGGAGCTGCTGGCAGCAGATCTGGATGATTTGTACATTCAGTGGCAGAACCTTCCTCAGATGACCATTAATAACCTCAGTGTTCTCAGCTGAGGCTGGAACTGCTGGGATTTCTGCATGAGGTTCAGACTCCACACTGGAGAAATTCAGTGGTTTTAAAAATTTTGACCCCGAATCATCATTTGTGGGGGAGGGTTTAAGTCACTTTCCCTTTTTTTCTAGTGCATTAGTTACTGTTTTTGGTGACTGTCATGCTCAGACTAAATATACTGCGTAAGGCTGCGTTCACATACAGTGTATTTGTTTAGTGAGGTTGCGCTTTTGGTGCAAAACTGCACTAAGGCTGGCTTCACACTTGCGTTTGTGTCTGCATGCGCAGGGCATGCAGACGCAAACGCAGTGCATACTTATGTGAACGCAGCGGAGAATCTCCGCATGCGTTCACATTAGTATGGTGCCCCGGGAACCAATCAGCTGCCTCGGGGGCGGTCGGGAGGGAGGAGGAGATCAGCGGTGGAGATCTCCTCCTCCCGGCACAGCTGATCTCTTGCCGGTATCAGCGGGGAGAAACAGCTGATCTGACAGCTCTTTAAATCTCCCGCGCCGACACTGAATAGGTGATATCAATGCAGGAGATAAGAAACAGCTGATCGCTGCTTCAAACCTCCTGTGCCGACCTCACCTATTCGGTGTCAGCGCGGGAGATTTAAACAGCTGTCAGATCATCTGTTTCTCCCCGCTGAGCAGCGGCGGCTGTAGCCGATCTTCCGGCAGCCACCGGGAGAGATTTCAATGAGATACGCAGCGTTCTCCTGCGCTGTCATGCGGAGGACACTGTGGATCCATTGACTTCCATGCATTTTTTGTGCGCTTGCAGATCAAACAAACGCCCGCGAACACACAAAGAATGCAACAGGGCTGCGTTCTAAGTGCGGAGGAGGGCGCACAAATTACGCGCATCCGTACGCAAACGCAACCGACCACATCCTAAATGCAGGCACATGCGTTCCCATGTTAAACATAGGAACGCATATGCGCATGTGTTTGGCTGCATTCAATGCGCTGCGTAACAAACGCCAATGTGAAGGCACCCTAAGAGCGCATCCTTACAGAGCACAGCGTTCTGTGTGTGAACAGGCCTGCACTTCTCCCCTCGCTTTATACTTACCTCACCGCGCTGCCTCGGTGACCACCGATGTCTTCTGAGCCCCTGCCAGCCTGCAGTGAGCAGCTGGCTCTAGGACCCAGAAGCACCATGTGACCGGTGACGTCGTCCTGTCACATGGTGCTGTTTAAGGTCCTGTGCAAAGTCATTCGGCGCTCGGAAGACCGATCACTGGGGGAGCATGGCTTGGTAAGTAAAAAGCACACTGAAAAAAGTGCAAAGCATTACCATGCTTATTCTTTTAACGAACGCGCTTTGCAGCGCAAAGCGCATCCGCAAAAAACAGGACATGCGAGCAGAGCCGTGCTCGCGGCATTTACGCAGCGCTGAAAAGCGCTGCACTTAACAGCACTGCGTAAATGCAAAAAATACGCTGTATGTGAACGCAGCCTAATAGTTGCACACAGAACTACAGGTATCCGGCACACAACACAACACACAAGGGTACACAGGGAAACCTAAAATGACTGTGGGCCCTGGCGATAAGGAGAGGGGGGGAAGGTACAGCTCCTGCACTCACCTACACCTGTACCCTGAGCATCCCTATACGGGTTCTTCCACCCTATCTCCGAACAGGATACCTAGTCCCTCACTTTCCCTAAACTCACCCCTACTAGGCAGCTGGCTGGCGAGAGTGCTATTCATACCTCTGCACTAATAAACACCAAGAAAAGTAAAGATTGATAGGGGAAAAAATATAAACAGCAACGTCACGGATGCGGCCACACTCTTATGGTACCTTTACACGCCGCCACAACAGGATGGATACCAACGGCTACTTCACGTGCACGAGCACGCCCGAACGGTTACCAACGGGAAACGCACCCTCTTTACACGCCGCCACAAGGTGCGCTACGCTACGCTACATCTACAGCTAGCTACATCGCCGGGTGTCGCAAGTAGCCGTCTGTAGCTCAGCGTACCTCATTTACACACCGCTATAACAAGCTAATATGGGCGGACCTGGTGCAGCAGGGACAGCACATAGGCGTGCCACAATTGTGGAGTACGAGACGTCCGTACGCTGATAGGACAAAGCAAGAAACCCATGATTGGGCAGGCATCGCAGGAGGCTGATTAATACATGACGCCCGAGCAATTGCGTAGTGTGACTGGTCAGCTCCTTAAATATGCCTCCCTATGCAGCGACTACCAATCGCAACGAAGGAGCTTCCTCCAATGATCGCTGAAGGGGCGTGGTATCCCGGAGCCTGGGTCACGCCTTAGCTACATTGCAGCTACATCGCCGGGTGTCCAGAGTTCCCTTCTGTAGCTTCTTTACACGCCGATACAGCTCGCTACAATCGGCGATGTAGCCATATGTTTATGGGCAGTGCACGGATACAGAGGTATCTGTAGCCGGCTGTGCCGTCCCGTCTTCAGACGCCGCTACTACGGGCGATATTGGCGCGACAAGCTACATTTGTAGCCTGTAGCGGGTTGTATCCATCCTGTTGTGGCGGCGTGTAAAGGTACCATTAGGGTACCTTTACACACGGCTACATTTGTAGCTTGTCACCAGGTAACTTACTGGTTGCAGTGAAATCATGGATACATGGTTCTATCTTGTTGCTGTGTACAAATGGAATCATGTATCCATGATTTCACTGCAACCAGTAAGTTACCTGGTGACAAGCTACAAATGTAGCCGTGTGTAAAGGTACCCTTAGGGTACCTTTACACGCGGCTACATTTCTAGGGTGGCTACAGGTAACTTACTGGTTGCAGTGAAATCATGGAGACAAGGTTCTATCTTGTTGCTGTGTACAAATGGAATAATCTCTCCATGATTTCACTGCAACCAGTAAGTTACCTGTAGCCACCCTAGAAATGTAGCCGCGTGTTAAAAGGTACCCTTAGGGTACCTTTACACGCCGCTACTGGCGGGTGGCTACAACCGGATACATGAGAGAAATGTATCTTGCACCGCCAATTCACCCCGTGGTAGCGGCGTGTGAAGACGGTTGTAGCCACCCGGCAGTAGCGGCACCTGTTTCAGAGCACTGCCCTGAAACAGGTGGCTACCCAGGCGATTGTAGCGACCTGTATCGGCGTGTAAAGAAGCAACAGAAGGGATGTCAGGACACCAGGCTATGTACCTGGTCTGTAGCTGGGGCGTGACACAGGCTCCAGGATACCGCACCCCATCAGCGATCATTGGAGGAAGCTCCTGCGTTACGATTGGTAGTCGCTGCATAGGGCGGCATATTTAAGGAGCTGACCAGTCACACTACACAATTGCTCGAGCGTCATGTATTAATCAGCCTCCTGCGATGCCTGGCCAATCATGATGCTATTGCTTTGTCCTATCAGCGTACGGACGTCTCGTAATCCACAATTGTGGCACGCCTATGTGCTGTCCCTCCTGCACCAGGTCCGCCCATATTAGCTTGTTGTAGCGGTGTGTAAATGAGGTAAGGTGCTCGGCAGAAGGTAACTTGAGACACCCGGCGGTGTATCTAGAGATAGATGTAACCTACCGTAGCGCACCTTGTTGCGGCGTGTAAAGGTGGTGCGGGTACCGTTTGCAGCCGTTTGTGCGTGCTCGTGCACGTGAAGTAGCTGGTTGTAGCCACCCGCCAGTAGCGGCGTGTAAAGGTACCCTTAGGCAGCAGACAGCTTGATTCCGGTCAGTTCACCAACAGCTCCTTCCACCCAGGCAGCTTGCACAGAATGAGATTCTATCACCAGCAGAAGCTGATAGGTCATGTGACTACTTGAAGGAGATGGGAGTGGTCACAGAGCATTTGCACCTGAAGGCAGCAAAACTGACATTAACCCTTGGTGCACCAGAAGAAAGGAAAAAACATTTTAATATGAAGATTCTCACGAGGCCTTGAGACTCAGGTCCCTAAGCCTGTCACAAGTCTCCAATACTGGGAAACCCTGATCACAGTGACAAATTCTTCAGAAAGTAATCAACTTGATACAAAGTAAAGCATGGAGTTTTTTTCTCTCTTGAACTGTTTAGTCACATCTCCATCTTGTGATTTCCAGGATTCCACCACTTCTCCTCCTGGGCTGGGATGTATAGCTGATCAACTGGGATCTATAACTGATCACCTATAGGGCACACTCCCCCCTTATTTCCCAACTTTATACCTCACTGCACCAGAGAAAGAAGAAAAAGCCACAGTGCGGCCCTGCACAGTAAGGCTGTGTTCACATGCTGCTTTTTTTTTCATGTATTTTTTTATGTGAATTAAAATCTGTTTTTATAGTAACTGCAAAATTTATGAGATTTCAGAAATACTGAATTGGAAAACGGCAATATGTCAATTCTTTCAGAGTTTTTTTTTTTACCATAGAAAGCAATGAGAGAGTGCAAAATATGCCACCATGTGGTGTTTGCTGTTTTTTTGGTGAATAAATTCATTTTTTTAAATATGTACTGTAGAAAAATGACAAATATGATCTGCACCAAAGCACAGACAAAAAGCTGTGAAGCCTACTTTATGTCAGCAGCATCTTTACTGCTTAGAGAGCAGGTATTGCTTGCAGTAAAAAAGCAATATGTGAACATGGCCTTACAGGACCTTCCTCTGGTTTCCCCCATATAAAACAGTATCCTCAAAGAACAATATTTTACAGAAGTAATACGGTAATGTCTACTAATTGGCCCCCCCCTACAGTAATTGTGTCCCAAATTGCCACCATAAACTACTAATGTATGTCCCTCATTCTGGGCCCTGAATTGTCCCCTATCCTGTGATGATGGTAAAGTAGTTGTCCAGTCTAGTGAACGCAGCTTCGTTCAATACACTTGCATTGAAGTGAGGCTGCTTGCACCGGTGTATTCTACCCGGGATTTTGCATATCGCATCCGTGACTGACGTTCCCGGCACTGACGAATCTTCAGCACGCACAGTGTGGAGGACTCACAAATCTGCAGTCACACAGAGTGACACACAGCAACACACGGAGCGACACACAGAATACACAGAGCGACACACAGAGCACACGAGTGACACACAGAGGAACACCAGATCAACAAACGGAGCGACACACGAGTGACACACAGCAGTGACACACAGAGACACACGAGTGACACACAGAGTGACAACAGCAACACAGAGCGACACACAGAACACACGAGCGACACACGAGCGACACACAGTGACACACGGAGCAACACGCAGATAGACAAACGGAGCGACAAACGTGAGGGAAGTGTGACACATCACCAGAGTGACACACACGGAGTGACACACAGAGCGACACAGCAACACACGGAGCGACACACAGGAGTGACACACAGAGTGACACACAGAGTGACACACAGAGCACACACAATGCACACACGACCGGTGACACACAGAGACACACAGAGGACACACAGAGTGACACACGATACACACGGAGCGACACAGCCGGAGCGACACACAGAGTGACACACAGAGCAACACACAATGACACACGGAGTGAACATGGAGCAACACGCAGACAGACACACGGAGCGACAAATGGAGTGTCATACGGAGAGACACGGAGTGACACACAAGAGCAACACACAGAGCTACACACGGAGTGACACACGCAATGGAGTCACACATGGTGTGGTGTGAACAGTGTCCTAATGAACTGTTCACTGTGTGCATGGCTCATTATTTGTTGTCGAATTTGTTTCTTGTTCCTGCCACATAAGGGAGCCTCCCTCCCTTTGAACCCTGCACATAAAAAGCCATCTTCTGCTGCCAGTCCATGTTAGACATTGAACCTGTCTGAATCCTGCTATAGGTACCAATACATATGATGAGGTTTTTAAATACTTCAGCTAGGGACTGCTCTGATACGGGTTACCTTGACGTTGGTAGAGCGGCTTAGTATATATTTTTTGCAAAAAACGTATCAACTAAATACCCTGTCTTTTACTACTTTTTTAGCAGCACTTGCTTTTTACTGTTTTTCATTACAACACAGTATTTTCACGTTTGTTTGTTTTTTGCAATACAGAGTCACACATGGAGCAATAAACGGAGCAACACAAAGAGCTACACACATATGATATACGGAGTGACACATGCAGCACCACATGGAACACCACACAGAGCAACAAACAGCGACACATAGAGCAACACACAGAGCAACACACAGAGCAACACACGGAGCAACACACGGAGCAACACACGGAGCAACAACAGTGAAACAAAGTGGAGTGCCACATGGAGAGACACAGAGCGACATACAAGAGTGACACACAGAGCAACACATAGAGCGACAAATGGAGTGACACACAGAGCAATACACAAAGTGATACACAGCGACACACAGAGTCTCACATGGAGCAATACACAGAGCGACACACGGAGCGAAACACGTAGTAACACATAGAGGAACATACAGATCGACACACAGAGCGACAAATAAAGCGACACATGGAGCAACACATGGAGTGACACACAGAGTAACACACAGATCAACACACAGAGCAACACACACAAGTGGGGACACACGAGATCAAAACACACAGAGCGACACACAGAGGACATAACGACAGAGACACACAGAGCAACACCTATGTACACTGCACACACAGGTCTCCATGAGCATTTAAACCAGCGCAGTTAACACATAGAGGAACATACAGATCAACACACAGAGCGATAAATAAAGCGACACATGGAGCAACACACGGAGCAACACACAGATCGACACACAGATCGACACACAGATCGACACACAGAGCGACACACAGAGCGACACACAGTGTGACACACGAAGCAACACACAGAGGGACACACGCTTTCCCGCACCGGTGTGCAGCCTCCTCCTGCAGCTTTAAACCCAGCGCAGTCATTGAAATGGCCTTCAGAATATCAGAAGCCGGTAGATGATGTTTGTTGCGCTGAAAGGCAGTGACATCACGAGATAACCTCGGCTGCAGGCCTAAGGGCTGGTGGCCATTTAAACAGGATAGTTACCAGTTGGTACCCTCTACCTGTGGCTCCCCTGGGCATTTTCCGGTGTCCAGTAGGGCCAGTCCAACACTGATATGATAACATATAGCAATGCATAGATGTGATAAATATGGCACATTCCCAATGTGAGGACTGAGGAACCAGTCAGCTCTAATGCTATTAAGCTACAGAAATGAGTTAATCTGCAGGTTAATATGAAGGTATCAGAGAGAAAATGAACCTTGTTCCTCCCAGGAGTTTCCGGCTTTCAGTCATCATTCCAGCATTGTGCACCGTGGTGAAAGCACGTCTGACACGGACTGACAGCCGCCCGGCAACTTATGCACCGAGGAGCCAGCTGTCATCGTAGTGTCAGGGCTCGGTCACAGCTTCTGTCCCTGGGCACCAGAGAATCCTGGGAGGAACGAGGTTCATTTATCGCACTTTTGTTATGGCAGCGGGGCAGCCTCATACGACTATTAACCTGCACATTAACCCCCTACCTACAGGTTCAAGGCTATTATCAGATGTAATGGGTTCCCTTTAAAGTCTAAGAAGTTTATGGAGAAAAGTTTTCTTTTCCCCTCTACATTGTGGATAAAGAGAGTTTCCCATAAATACAGATCTGTAAATTGTTTGCTCCTGGAGCTCGTGGCGATGGAGCCGGCGCCGTGTTGTGTCGCTCTTTACGCATTGAGCGAAGCGCGTTGTGTTCATTTCTGTTCCCTTCAGTGAAGTTTTCACTGTTCGCCATGTCGCCGCTCTGGGCTAGTAATTCTTCATTACTGCTAATATAATCCACTAACGCTGCGGGTCACACTCCCACTAACGAGCCGGCGATATTACACTGATTATAGAGGGATAGTTAATAAAGGGTGTCCTGTAATCTGGGAGCACTGCGAGCGATCATCTGCCCTATATACAAACAACCTTCACTCTTACTTCAGTTTTTTTCTATAATCTCCGGATTTGGTTTTCATTTCACATGTAAATGTTGTATTGTTTAGGGGGAATGTGAGAAATAGAACAGCGCCACCAACTGGCCAAGTGGGAAATCCAGATAAATGGCGTAAAGAGCCGCACATCGCAGGGTTGTAAAAATATATTATTCCCAAGAAGAAGAGAAGCTCAGACTGGACCGAGCGCTCCGGATTTTCTATTATCATTACTTTGATTCTTTCACCTTGTAGTAGTTGTAGTGGGAGGTGCAGGGGCCACGGTCAGTCATGGACCCTGGGGCCTGATGGGCCCCACAAATGCACCAATTTACTCAGATACCAACCAATCATGTCGGATGTTCAGAGAAACACGTGGTCACAATTATTGTCCATCGCGCATCACAGTCCCTCGCCATTCCTTACATATCCCTGCCCCCCTTCCCTGACAGATTGTGAACAGGAGCCCAACAGATTCACGGTACGGTATATATCTGGACAAGCACAATGTAGAGAGGAAGATTGCACAAGTATCTGATTGAAAAGACTCAACCAATGAACTAACTGACCAATTGAGAAACCAACAAACCAACCAGTAATAAACCAAAAATTATCCAACTAAGCACTAATAAACAGAATAAAGAACAACCAACTACTAATAAACCAAAACCAACCATACAACGAGCCAACCAACCAGTAATAAACTGAAATACTAACCAACAAACTGAGACTTCTACTGTTCAACCAATGAAAGAATCTTCTGGCCAACCGATAATTTATCAATCTTTTGTAATCCAAATGTAATAACTTCTATCTGATATATAAACCCCGAAGTATGAAGGCTCAACTGGATAAAGCAACTAATCAATTAACTAAATGACCAATTAAGAAGCCAACAAACAAAAGTAATGAACAACCCAAAAGACCAACACCAAACAACCAGTCTACTAACTAAACCATTGATTTATCTATTACCGACAAACTGACCGTCTAGTGACCAACAACCAACTGGTCGGTGATTAAACCAACTAACCAGTAATGAACCAATAAGCACATCAAGCGTCCGATATTGTCTGTGGCCCGGTCGGTGCCCCTCAAGTCTTCCCCACTCGCACGGATCCAGACTGTACACCACGACTGCTCTGCAGACTTATCTCCTTCTCTGTAGACTATCTAGCCCATCTGGTGCCCAGTTACAACCGCGTCTCCATCTCTGAAGACTATCTGTCTGGTGCTCGGTTGAAGCCCAGACTCGTTCTATGCAGACTATTTGCTCTGTCTGATGCCCGGTCCCGGAAGGGTCGGCTTCTCTGCAGACTATCTGTTCCGTCTAGTCCCGGTTTCTTTCTCTGCAATCTATCTATCTGTCGGATGCCCGGTTGTGTCCCAGATTTCTCTGCTGACTATCTAACCGTCTGATGCCCAGTGGCGGGCAGGCCTCCTTCTCTGCACATTATTTCCTTCATCTGATGCCTGGTTGTGGCCCGGTCACCTCTGCTGACTATCTGCTACGTCTGATGCTGTTGTGGCCGGTCACCTCTGCTGACTATCTGCTACGTCTGATGACTGGTTGCGGCCAGTCACCTTCTCTGCTGACTATCTGCTACGTTGATGCCTGGTTGTGCCCGGTCACCTCTGCTGACTATCTGCTACGTCTGATGACTGTTGCGCCCAGTCACCTTCTCTGCTGACTATCTGCTACGTCTGATTCTCGGTCGAAGCCCGGTCTTCTCTGAGGACTATCTGCTCTGTGCAATGTCCGGTTGCAGCCCAGTCTTTTTCTCTGCAGACTTTTTATCTGTCTGACGCCCAGTTGCGGCCCGGTCTCCTTCTCTGCAGACTATCTGCTCCATCTAATGCCCAGTTGCGGGCGGGTCTCCTTCTCTGCAGACTATCTGCACCTCTGATGCCAGTTGCGGACCAGTCTCTTCTCTGCAGACTTCTATCCGTCTGACGCCCGGTTGCGGCCCGATCTCCTTCTCTGCAGATATCTGGTTTATCTGATGCCCATCGTGGGTGGGTCTCCTTCTCTGCAGACCATCTGGTCCGTCTGATGCCAGTTGCAGCCCAGACTCTTCTCTGCAGACTTTCTATGGTCTGGTGCCAGCTGTGGGTGGGTCGTCTTCTCTGCAGATTATCTACCATTTGATCCCTGGTTGTGGCCTGGTCTCCTTCTTTGCAGACTATCTGCTAGGTCTGATGCCAGTGTGGGTTGGTCTCCTTCTCTGCAGACCATCTGCTCTGTCTGATGCCTGGTTGCAGCTGGTATCCTTCTCTGCTATCTGCTCGTCTGATGCCAGTTGCGGCCGGTCTTCTCTGCTGACTATTGCTCCATCTAATGCCTGGTTGTAGACTGGTCTCCTTCTTTGCAGACTATCTGTTCCGTCTGATGCCCGGTTTCCTTCCCTGCAGACTATTTACTCTGTCAGGTGCCCGATTGCGGCCCAGATTCCTTCTCTGCTGACTATCCGTCTGATGCCGGTTGTGGCCGGTCTCCTTCTCTGCTGACTATCTATCCGTCTGATGCCCGGTTGGGCCCGGTCTCCTTCTCTGCTGACTATCTATCGTCTGATGCCCGTTGCGGCCGTCTCCTCTGCAGACTATGTATTTGTCTGATGCTGGTTGTGGTCCGGTCTCCTTCTCTGCAGACTATCTATCCGTCTGGTGTCTGGACGGTTCAGTTATCCTTCTCCCTCACTATTACTGCAGATCGCCTTGTGTTTGTGTCATTTTCCGGCTATTTGGGGAGGTACGGCAGATTAGATTGCGTCTCTGCTATCGATGCAATTTGTTTTAGGTGAACAATCCAAAGTCTCACTTTGCAATGACATACAACACGCCGGCATTAAACAGATATATTCTAAATGAATCAGGCGCAGAATGAGCACCTCAAGTCAAACTCACATAAAAATATACTAAAAAAGCACAATCAATTCAGGATTGGCCCTCAGCGCACAAGGACATCACTTTTCAATTCGAAGATTATCCCTTGGGAGTTATTATATTTTTCCTCTTAGAAAATGCAGAGCTATATTTCTTAATTATTGCTGACATTTAGCCATAATCTCATGCGCTTCCTCTAAGGAGCCACATAAACAGTCAATTCATTTCAACAACAAAGTATCGACTGAATACATTTAGGAGTGAAGAAGCGGCGGCTCGGGAAGGGTTGACGTCCTTCACAAAATGGCCGGTGAGAGGAGACTCACATTACATCATCATGATGATTCGGTGATGTCATCAGACAATTGTCACTTATTGTTTGGGATAAGTTACCCAGGCTCGTCGGGTCTAATGGAGGCGAGAATGGTCCAGTCTGTAGTTGTTAAGATTGAGAGATTTGACCAGCCCTCATGTTAGGGGCCTCTCATTAGGTGTCTCTGATTCCCCCTCATTATTTGCCTTCCTGACATCTGCTGATATCACCCAGGAGTCTCTTTTGGTGCCCGAGTGCCCGTGCACACCAGCACTGGTTCCAGTCCAGCTCCATAGTTTCGGCCTTAAGCCACTTTGTGTCTGGTTCCTAGTCGTGGGCCTTGCTCCGGCCTTCTGGTTTTGCTGAAGCCGGCTCATAGACTTTGTCTTTCCTCTCCTATGTTTCTCTGAATCAGCCGGCTTATGGATTCCGTTTTGCCTTGCGCAACCTGTAACCCACGGTTGTCTTGGACTCTGCCTAGCTGTCTCACCTGGACCAGGGCATGTCCGGGGCGCAGTGCAACACTGAGGTACAACGGGATGTAAAGGGAGAGGAAGACACTGACAAAAGAGAGCAGGGGATGGGTCACCTCCTGACACTAAATTGTGTCTGTTCCCTAAGCTCCCCTAACATCCCTAAGTGGGTTCTTCCCTCCGCCGTTGTCATGTGCCTAGTCCCTGATCTGTCCCTCCACTCCCCATGGTCAGTGTGAAGGCCGGTGAGTGCGCTAGATGTTTCCTCTAACATAGTGCAACACAGGGGAAGGTAGACAGACAGGGGAACACAGACAATGAAGGATACACCGACTTCAAGGCTGCAGCCAGACATCAGGACTGCTGGCAACAGGGCTCCAGCAGCTACACTAAACTAGCTTCCTTCCTGCACAGTGCTCAGTAAAGAATGAATCTATTACTGGCAACAGGAGATAGGTCATGTGACTATTTAAAGGGAATGGGAGTGGTCACAAACCAGCAGCACCTGAGATAGAATTGACCAAGAACTATCAGCAAGGAAAGAGTCATTAACCCTAGCTGTGCCAACAGAAAGCAAACACATTTAAAGTCCAGGGTTTCATGATGCAATGTGAAGCTAGAATCCCAGAGCCAAGTATGGTAGACCCCAGTGAACTACCCTCATCCTCCTGGCCCGGACCCCTGGCCTGCTCCTAGACTAGGTCTTCACATAGACCTTAAACTCCAGCTCCTAACCTGTTCCTGGTCTCCATCTTGCTGATCCCAGCTATTAGCGACCATATATGAGACCTTATAAGCCGCCATTGATGTGCAGCCAGCGTCCTTCTGATGCAGAAGTTATTGGCTTTGGAAAACTCTCTGAATTGTTTGGACCTGATGGAAAGATGAGATTCTGGTGCAGATGGACATAAAACTGCAACATCTGCCAAGTTCTGATGCTGATTAATGAATTAGAGGTCCAGCATCCAATATTAGAGACATGTCTGCATCGTGAGAGGAGAACAAGCCGGACAGACCTCGGCCCATTCTTGCATTTTTACCCTTGGATCGGAGCTTTGATTGGACAGAAATGAAGCTAAATGCTGTGAGTTGTATTTTCCTGTGAAGGAAAGCAGCGGCGCGTCCTTTATACTCGCTGTGGGGTGAGACCTTGGATTGTCGTCTTATTTGTTCTGGTAAAGCTCACATCACATTAGTCTCTCCCCTTGTTCAGGGTAATTTATGTGATCCGAGCAGTGATCCAACAGCTGGAAAGCCTGAGGCTCATCTGGAAACAACATAAGCCATGACTGCAGGACACAGAGTCCGGAACCGTCACATTGTCACCGTCAGCTCTGTGACTAGTCCTGAAATCACTGACGTCCAGCATCAGCAATAAGGACCTGTGGCGCCCCTGCGGTCTGGTCGCCACAGAGGGGTACTGCATCCACTCTATGGGTGTTGTATCCCCGTCTGCAGTAACCGGGTTGTTAAGTCCAGTCACCCACAAACACATCCAACACACCCGGTCCCAGGGACAGCGGGTGAACCCAATCAGTGGGACGGCTCAGGCAGCCCATGGGACGGCAGGGGGAGAAAGGTGGTGGGTCGGAAGTGAGCAGGAAGCGGTCAGGGAAAGGAAAGAAGACAAAAGGGAAACACTACGGGAAGTGGCAGGTCAGTCGGAGGAGGTCAGTCAGCAAGGATAGACAGAGAGGAAGGACCCAGAGGACTGGAGCAGAGATGAGGCTCATCCCAGGGCCCAAGGCCAGAGACCGCAGAGGGAGCCCTAGGGGCACAGGTAATGAGCGAACCACCCGTGCGCCCGAATCTGAAGTGAAAAGGAAGGGCAGGGCAAGCACCATGGACCCGGCCCTGAAGGTGGCGAGGAGACTCCAAGCTCCAACCACGGAACCGGTGGCCATGAGATCTAGAGGAGCTGTGGACAACTCCCGGCACATCCACCGAGAAGGCAGCCATACTAGAGTCAGGGGATGCGGCCGGTCGCCCGACAAGGCCCGTGGCTGCTGGATTGGGGCTCTGTGCGCGGACGCGCCTGCAGGAAGGAGGCAAACAGTCAGCGCTGAGGAAGGAAGGCCCGAGAGAGAAGGAACACAAAATGGGTGTACTGGACAAGCCATCCTGATTGCTAACGACTACCCGGACTGCAATTAAACCTGAACTGTAACCTGACGTGCGAGCAAAGAAAGTGAAGTAAATCGGGTTTGGAACTCAAAACTTTGTATGAGACTCTTCATATCCCACCTGAGGAGCGGTAGACTGAAACGCCGCGCAGGCAGCAGGAGCCTGCTTTTGAGATGCTCTGATCCCTCCCTGCAGCCCGATCAGCCCCGCTGGCCCTCCATTACCCTAATATCGCCTACTCTGGATGCCCTGGGGACCCACTCCATCTGTGGGGAGCGACCCCATCATAGCTGCCATCCCATCATCCCCAAGGGCCCCGGTCTGCAGCGGCAGCCACTAGTAGCCGCACCCCAAAATCCCCTATCTGTCTTCTGTGTCCTCTCTAAACGTCTCTGTCTCCTCTGTCCCCCACCAGACTCCTCTGTCCTCTCCAGATGTCTCTGTCTTCTATGTCCCCACCAGACGTCTCTGTCCCCTC
This sequence comes from Allobates femoralis, assembly GCA_033576535.1. NCBI lineage: Eukaryota > Metazoa > Chordata > Amphibia > Anura > Aromobatidae > Allobates > Allobates femoralis. Next base: position 32,675,525 of record JARQOC010000010.1, on the reverse strand, counting down.
CATACCACTCTGTCCTACCAGACGTCTCTGTCCCCTCCATACCACTCTGTCCTCTCGAGACCCCTCTGTTCCCTTCACAACTCTCTATCCTCTCCAGATGTCTGTTTCCTTTGTCCTCTCCAGACGGCAGTCTCCTCTATCCCCTCCAGACTCCTTTGTCTCCTCCAGCCCCCTCTGTCCTCTCCACACCTCTCTGTCTCCTTTATCACCCCCTAGACTCCTCTGTCCTCTCCAGACCCTCTCTGTCCTCTCTACACACCTCTGTCCCCTCCACACACCTCTGTCTCCTCTATCCCTCACCAGACTCCTCTGTACTCTCCAAACTCATCTGTA
>JARQOC010000010.1:32467520-32675092 GCA_033576535.1 Allobates femoralis | reverse complement strand
CTACAAAAGAGAAACAGAGAGGCATGGCCTACAAAAGAGAAACAGAGAGGCATGGCCTACAAAAGAGAAACAGAGAGGCATGGCCTACAAAAGAGAAACAGAGAGGCATGGCCTACAAAAGAGGAACAGAGAGGCATGGCCTACAAAAGAGGAACAGAGAGGCATGGCCTACAAAAGAGAAACAAAGAGGCATGGCCTACAAAAGAGAAACAGAGAGGCATGGCCTACAAAAGAGGAACAGAGAGGCATGGTCTACAAAAGAGAAACAGAGAGGCATGGCCTACAAAAGAGGAACAGAGAGGCATGGCCTACAAAAGAGGAACAGAGAGGCATGGCCTACAAAAGAGGAGCAGAGAGGCATGGCCTACAAAAGAGAAACAGAGAGGCATGGCCTACAAAAGAGAAACAGAGAGGCATGGCCTACAAAAGAGGAACAGAGAGGCATGGCCTACAAAAGAGAAACAGAGAGGTGTCATCTACAAAAGAGGAACAGAGAGGCATGGCCTACAAAAGAGAAACAGAGAGGTGTCATCTACAAAAGAGGAACAGAGAGGCATGGCCTACAAAAGAGGAACAGAGAGGCATGGCCTACAAAAGAGGAACAGAGAGGCATGGCCTACAAAAGAGGAACAGAGAGGCATGGCCTACAAAAGAGGAACAGAGAAGTCCTTACAAAAGGGGCCAGAGCGTGGCTACAAAGAGGCACAGGAGGTGCGGTCTATAAAAGAGGAGCAGCGAGGCATGGCCTACAAACGAGGAACAGAGATACATGTTCCACTCTGTCATAATGATATGTGCTGTAGAGGCTCTGCTCCTTACTCCATCTGGCAGCTGAGAGTACAGTCATTTCTGCCATAATGCCATGTAGTGCAGAGGATCTGCTCTTTCTCCCTCTAGAAGCTAAGAACACATTCCCTTTCCCATAATGCCATGTACTGCAGAAGATCTGCGCCTTCCCCTTCTGTTATTTGAAAGTACAGTCCCTTCTTCCATAATATCATGTACTGCAGAGGTTGTGCTCCTTCCCCCTCTAGAAGTTAAGAGCACATTCCCTTCTTCCATAATGCCATGTACTGCATATGATCTACTCCTTCCCCCTCTTGTAGCAGAGAGTACAGTCATTTCTTGCATAATCCCATGTACTGCAGAGGGTCTGCTCCTCCCTCTGGAAGCTGAGAGCACATTCCCTTCTTCCATAATGCCATGTACTGCAGAAGATCTGCGCCTTCCCCTTCTGGCAGCTGAGAGTACAGTTTCTTCTTCCATAATGCCATATACTATAGAGACTCTGCGCCTGCCCCCTGTGGCATCAGAGTACATTCTCTTCTTCCATAATGCCATATACTACGGAAGATCTGCTCCTGCCCCCTATGGCAGCTAAGTACAATCCCTTCTTCCATAATGTCATATATTGCAGAGACTCTGCTCCTTGCCCCTCTGGCAGCTGAAAGTACAGTTCCTTCTTCTATAATATCACGTACTGCAGAGGTTGTGCTCCTTCCCCTCTGAAAGTTGAGAGTACATTCCCTTCTTCCATATTGCCATGTACTGTAGAGGCTCTGCTCCTTCCCCTTCTGGCAGCTGAGAGTACAGTTTCTTTTTCCATAATTCCATATACTGTAGAGACTCTGTGCCTGTCCCCTGTGGCATCAGAGTACATTCCCTTCTTCCATAATGCCATGTACTGCATATGATCTACTCCGTCCCCCCTTGTAGCAGAGAGTACGGTCATTTCTTGCATAATCCCATGTACTGCAGAGGGTCTGCTCCTTCTCCCTCTGGAAGCTGAGAGCACATTCCCTTCTTCCATAATGCCATGTACTGCAGAAGATCTGCGCCTTCCCCTTCTGGCAGCTGAGAGTACAGTTTCTTCTTCCATAATGCCATATACTGTAGAGACTCTGCGCCTGCCCCCTGTGGCATCAGAGTACATTCTCTTCTTCCATAATGCCATATACTACGGAAGATCTGTCCTGCCCCCTATGGCAGCTAAGTACAATCCCTTCTTCCATAATGTCATATATTGCAGAGACTCTGCTCCTTGCCCCTCTGGCAGCTGAAAGTACAGTTCCTTCTTCTATAATATCACATACTGCAGAGGTTGTGCTCCTTCCCCTCTGAAAGTTGAGAGTACATTCCCTTCTTCCATATTGCCATGTACTGTAGAGGCTCTGCTCCTTCCCCTTCTGGCAGCTGAGAGTACAGTTTCTTTTTCCATAATTCCATATACTGTAGAGACTCTGTGCCTGTCCCCTGTGGCATCAGAGTACATTCCCTTCTTCCATAATGCCATGTACTGCATATGATCTACTCCGTCCCCCCTTGTAGCAGAGAGTACGGTCATTTCTTGCATAATCCCATGTACTGCAGAGGGTCTGCTCCTTCTCCCTCTGGAAGCTGAGAGCACATTCCCTTCTTCCATAATACCATGTACTGTAGAGGCTCTGCTCCTTCCCCTTCAGGCAGCTGAGAGTACAGTTTCTACTTCCATAATGCCATGTACTGCAGTGACTCTGCGCCAGCCCCCTGTGACAGCATAGTACATTCCCTTCTTCCATAATGTCATATATTGCAGACTCTGCTCCTTGCCCATCTAGCAGCTGAGAGTACAGTTCCTTCTTCCATAATGTCATGTACTGCAGAGGTTCTGCTCCTTCTCCCTCTGGCAGCTCTTCTTTAATGCAATGTATTTTAGAGGCTCTGCTCCTTCCACCACCTCTGAGAACTGAGAGTACAGTTTCTTCTTCATAATGTCATGTACTGCAGAGGTTCTGCTCCTTCTCCCTCTGGCAGCGGAGAGTACATTCCATTCTTCTATAATGCCATGTACTATAGAGGCTCTGCTCCATTTCCTTTTGGCAGCTGAGAGTACAGTCCCACCATAATGCCATGTATTGCAGAGACTCTGATCCTTCCCCCTCTGGTAGCTGAGAGTACAGCCCCTTCTTCCGTATTGCCTAAGTACAGCAGAGGATCTGCTCCTTCTCCCTCAGGCAGCTGAGAGTACAGTTCCTTCTTTCACAATGTAATGTACTGCAGAGGCTGTGCTCCTCCCCACTCTGGCAGCTGAGAGTAGAGTCCATTCTTCCATAACGCCATGTATTGCAGAAGCTCTGCTCCTTCTCCCTCTGTCAGCTGAGAGTACTGTCCATTCTTCCATAACATTAGTATTGCAGATGTGCTGCTCCTTCCCCCTCTGGCAGCCGAGAGTACAGTTCATTCTTCCATAACGCCATATATTGCAGAGGCTGTGCTCCTTCCCCCTCTGGCAGCTGATAGTACAGTACAAGCCAGCAGTCACTTCTTGTCTGTGCTCTGCTTAGTCTGTGGTTTTATAAAATCTTCAGTGTGAGCTGATGGTGTCCCCAACCTCAGTTTATCAGTTTATTGGGGGACAGTGCACATTGCCATATGGGTGGTACCCCAGTTGGCGGCACACTACGTCATATTCCCACTCATTCTCTCCAGACCTGCAGGATGATGCAGTTCAGCATTCCTAGAATGTTTGTGCTAATAAACTGGATTTAGAAGTGGAAACATGGTAACGATTTCTCCCTGTATCGGATACTGATTGCAGCATTTAAGAAGTTAAATGTTTGCCTCCATCAGGATAAAGCTGGAGTGAGTGCAGTAATGGCAGAAATCGGAAGGCGGCAGCAGCTGACGTGTACGGTGCGGCGGCACAACGCGCACCTGCCGTTCTTATGAGGCTTAATTAATAATTACACATCGATCCCGAGGAGATCAGGCCCGGCCGTGATAATTACCGTAGAGTTATGTTATTGTTTTAACTTAATCGCCCCAAATCTGAGAGAAGAATAGGCAGGTGGGGGTGGCGGCGCGCCACGCTGATTGTGGAGAATGTGCCCGTCAGCCGGTGCCAGCCGCCGCTGTGAGCCAGACATAGGTCTATAGAGCGGCGGTGCGCTAAACGCTGTGATCGCACCTCCTAATGTGCCGCGCCGGCTCCGTTACTCACAGCTAAATGACATTATTATTAGTTCATTGTGAGCCGCCATTCTCCTAATTACAGCGCACGCCGCTATTATTTCATTTCCTAACACCGAGGGTTTCGTTCCTAAATCATGTAATCTCCGCAGCTTATTAACGTCGCCTCCCAGTGAACACAGCGGCTTGGTAATGTGCCAGGAGGAATAAAACCGAAATCCTGTGCTGGTATAAAGGGGACAATGCAACTATATTGGTGTTATACTGAGGTCCTGTACTGTTATACAGAGGACAATGTCATTATAATGGTGTTATACTGAGGTCCTGTCCTGTTATATAGAGGACAATGTCATTATAATGCTGTTATACTGAGGTCCTGTCCTGTTATATAGAGGACAATGTCATTATAATGCTGTTATACTGAGGTTCTGTACTGTTATACAGAGGACAATGTAATTATAATGGTGTTATACTGAGGTCCTGTACTGTTATATAGAGGACAATGTCATTATAATGGTGTTATACTGAGGTCCTGTACCGTTATATAGAGGACAGTGTCATTATAATGATGTTATAATGAGGTCCTGTACTGTTATACAGAGGACAATGTAATTATAATGGTGTTATACTGAGGTCCTGTACTGTTATATAGAGGACAATGTCATTATAATGGTGTTATACTGAGGTCCTGTACTGTTATATAGAGGACATTGTCATTATAATGGCGTTATACTGAGGTCCTGTACTGTTATATAGAGGATAGTGTCATTATAATGGCGTTATACTGAGGTCCTGTACTGTTATACAGAGGACAATGTAATTATAATGGTGTTATACTGAGGTCCTGTACTGTTATATAGAGGACACTGTAATTATAATGGTGTTATACTGAGGTCCTGTACTGTTATATAGAGTACAATGTCATTATAATGGTGTTATACTGGGATCCTGTACTGTTATATAGAGGACAATGTAATTATAATGGTGTTATACTGAGGTCCTGTACTGTTATACAGACGACAATGTAATTACAATGGTGTTATACTGAGGTCCGGTACTGTTATATAGAGGACAATGTCATTATAATGGTGTTATACTGAGGTCCTGTACTGTTATATAGAGGACACTGTCATTATAATGATGTTATACTGATGTCCTGTACTGTTATATAGAGGACAATGTCATTATAATGGTGTTATACTGAGGTCCTGCACTGTTATATACAGGACACGGTAATTATAATGGTGTTATACTGAGGTCCTGTACTGCTATATAGAAGACAATGTAATTATAATCCTGTACTGTTATATAGAGGACAATGTAATTATAATGGTGTTATACTGAGTCCTGTACTGTTATATAGAGAACAATGCAACTATAATGGTGTTATACTGAGGTCCTGTACTGTTATATAGAGCACAATGTAATTTATATGAGTGTTGTATAATAGTACTGAGGTCCTGTACTGTTATATAGAGGACAATGTAATTATAATGGTGTTATACTGAGGTCCTGTACTGTTATATAGAGGACAATGTAATTATAATGGTGTTATACTGAGTCCTGTACTGTTATATAGAGGACAATTAATTATAATGGTGTTATACTGAGTCCTGTACTGTTATATAGAGGACAATGCAATATATATGGTGTTATACTAAGGTTCTGTACTGTTATATAGAGGACAATGTAATTATAATGGTGTTATACTGAGGTCCTGTACTGTTATATAGAGGACACTGTAATTATAATGGTGTTATACTGAGGTCCTGTACTGTTATATAGAGGACACTGTAATTATAATGGTGTTATACTGAGGTCCTGTACTGTTATATAGAGGACACTGTAATTATAATGGTGTTATACTGAGGTCCTGTACTGTTATATAGAGGACACTGTAATTATAATGGTGTTATACTGAGGTCCTGTACTGTTATATAGAGGACACTGTAATTATAATGGTGTTATACTGAGGTCCTGTACTGTTATATAGAGGGCAATGTAATTATAATGGTGTTATACTGAGGTCATGTAATGTTATATAGAGGACAATGTAATTATAATGGTGTTATACTGAGGTCCTGAACTGTTATATAGAGGACAATGTATTATAATGTGTTTATACTGAGGTCCTGTACTGTTATATAGAGGACAATGTAATTAAATGGTGTTATACTGAGGTCCTGTACTGTTATATAGAGGACAATGTAATTATAATGGTGTTATACTGAGGTCCTGTACTGTTATATAGAGGACAATGTAATTAATATGGTGTTATACTGAGGTCCTGTACTGTTATATAGAGGACAATGTAATTATAATGGTGTTATACTGAGGTCCTGTACTGTTATATAGAGGACATGTAATTATAATGGTGTTATACTGAGGTCCTGTACTGTTATATAGAGGACACTGTAATTATAATGGTGTTATACTGAGGTCCTGTACTGTTATATAGAGGACACATGTATTATAATTGGTGTTATACTGAGGTCCTGTACTGTTATATAGAGGACAATGTAATTATAATGGTGTTATACTGAGGTCCTGTACTGTTATATAGAGGACAATGTCATTATAATGGTGTTATACTGAGGTCCTGACTGTTATATAGAGGACACTGTAATTATAATGGTGTTATACTGAGGTCCTGTACTGTTATATAGAGGACACTGTAATTATAATGGTGTTATACTGAGGTCCTGTACTGTTATATAGAGGGACATGTAATTATAATGGTGTTATACTGAGGTCCTGTCTGTTATATAGAGGACAATGTAATTATATGGTGTTATACTGAGGTCTGTACTGTTATATAGAGGACAATGTCATTATAATGGTGTTATACTGAGGTCCTGTACTGTTTAAGACATGTATTAAATGATGTATACTGATCGATGTTATATAAGACATGATTAAAGTGTATACTGAGGTCCTGTACTGTTATATAGAGGACAATGTATTATAATGGTGTTATACTGAGGTCCTGTACTGTTATATAGAGGACACTGTAATTATAATGGTGTTATACTGAGGTCCTGTCTGTTATTATAGAGGACACTGTAATTATAATGGTGTTATACTGAGGTCCTGTACTGTTTATATAGAGGACACTGTAATTATAATGGTGTTATACTGAGGTCCTGTACTGTTATATAGAGGACATGTACATTATAATGTGTTATAACTGAGGTCCTGTACTGTTATATAGAGGACACTGTAATTATAATGGTGTTATACTGAGGTCCTGTACTGTTATATAGAGGACACTGTAATTATAATGGTGTTATACTGAGGTCCTGTACTGTTATATAGAGGACACTGTAATTATAATGGTGTTATACTGAGGTCCTGTGCTGTTATATAGAGGACAATGTCATTTATATGGTGTTATACTGAGGTCCTGCACTGTTATATAGAGGACAATGTCATTATAATGATGTTATACTGAGGTCCTGTACTGTTATATAGAGGACACTGTAATTATAATGGTGTTATACTGAGGTCCTGTACTGTTATATAGAGGACAATGTAATTATAATGGTGTTATATGAGTTAATGGTTTATACTGAGGTCCTGTCTGTTTATATAGAGGACAATGTAATTATAATTGGTGTTATACTGAGGTCCTGTACTGTTATATAGAGGACATGTAATTATAATGGTGTTATACTGAGGTCCTGTACTGTTATATAGAGGACATGTAATTATAATGGTATTATACTGAGGTCCTGTCCTGTTATATAGAGGACAATGTCATTATAATGGTTTATACTGAGGTCCTGTACTGTTATATAGAGGACAATGTAATTAAATGGTGTTATATGAGGTCCTGTACTGTTATATAGAGGACAATGTCATTATAATGGTGTTATATGAGGTCCTGTACTGTTATATAGAGGACAATGTAATTACAATGGTGTTATACTGAGGTCCTGTACTGTTATATAGAGGACAATGTCATTATAATGGTGTTTATACTGAGGTCCTGTACTGTTATATAGAGGACATGTAATTATAATGGTGTTATACTGAGGTCCTGTACTGTTTTATAGAGGACACTGTAATTATAATGGTGTTATACTGAGGTCCTGACTGTTATATAGAGGACAATGTAATTATAATGGTGTTATACTGAGGTCCTGTACTGTTATATAGAGGACAATGTACATTATATTGGTGTTATACTGAGGTCCTGTACTGTTATATAGAGGACAACTGTACATTATAATGTGTTATACTGAGGTCCTGTACTGTTATATAGGGACACTGTAATTATAATGGTGTTATACTGAGGTCCTGTACTGTTATATAGAGGACAATGTAATTATAATGGTGTTATACTGAGGTCCTGTACTGTTATATATGAGGACAATGTAATTATAATGGTGTTATACTGAGGTCCTGTACTGTTATATAGAGGACAATGTCATTATATTGGTGTTATACTGAGGTCCTGTACTGTTATATAGAGGACAATGTCATTATAATGGTGTTATACTGAGGTCCTGTACTGTTATATAGAGGACAATGTCATTATAATGGTGTTATACTGAGGTCCTGTACTGTTATATAGAGGACAATGTAATTATAATGGTGTTATACTGAGGTCCTGTACTGTTATATAGAGGACAATGTAATTAAATGGTGTTATACTGAGGTCCTGTACTGTTATATAGAGGACAATGTAATTATAATGGTGTTATACTGAGGTCCTGTACTGTTATATAGAGGACACTGTAATTATAATGGTGTTATACTGAGGTCCTGTCACTGTTATATAGAGGACAATGTATTATAATGTGTTATATCTGAGGTCCTGTACTGTTATATAGAGGACATGTAATTAAATGGTGTTATACTGAGGTCCTGTACTGTTATATAGAGGACACTGTAATTATAATGGTAGTTATACTGAGGTCCCTGTACTGTTATATAGAGGACACTGTAATTATAATGGTGTTATACTGAGGTCCTGTCACTGTTATATAGAGGACAATGTCATTATAATGGTGTTATACTGAGGTCCTGTACTGTTATATAGAGGACAATGTATTATAATGGTGTTATACTGAGGTCCTGTACTGTTATATAGAGGACAATGTCATTATAATGGTGTTATACTGAGGTCCTGTACTGTTATATAGAGGACAATGTAATTATAATGGTGTTATACTGAGGTCCTGTACTGTTATATAGAGGACAATGTCATTATAATGATGTCATACTGAGGTCCTGCACTGTTATATAGAGGACAATGTCATTATAATGGTGTTATACTGAGGTCCTGTACTGTTATATAGAGGACACTGTAATTATAATGGTGTTATACTGAGGTCCTGTACTGTTATATAGAGGACACTGTAATTATAATGGTGTTATACTGAGGTCCTGTCCTGTTATATAGAGGACACTGTAATTATAATGGTGTTATACTGAGGTCCTGTACTGTTATATAGAGGACACTGTAATTATAATGGTGTTATACTGAGGTCCTGTACTGTTATATAGAGGACACTGTAATTATAATGGTGTTATACTGAGGTCCTGTCCTGTTATATAGAGGACACTGTAATTACAATGTTGTTATACTGAGGTCCTGCACTGTTATATAGAGGACACTGTAATTATAATGGTGTTATAACTGAGGTCCTGCACTGTTATATAGAGGGCACTGTAATTATAATGGTGTTATACTGAGGTCCTGTGCTGTTATATAGAGGACAATGTCATTATATTGGTGTTATACTGAGGTCCTGCACTGTTATATAGAGAACAATGTCATTATAATGATGTTATACTGAGGTCCTGTATGTTATATAGAGGACACTGTAATTATAATGGTGTTATACTGAGGTCCTGTACTGTTATATAGAGGACAATGTAATTATAATGGTGTTATACTGAGGTCCTGTGCTGTTATATAGAGGACAATGTCATTATATTGGTGTTATACTGAGGTCCTGCACTGTTATATAGAGGACAATGTCATTATAATGGTGTTATACTGAGGTCCTGTACTGTTATATAGAGGACACTGTAATTATAATGATGTTATACTGAGGTCCTGCACTGTTATATAGAGGACAATGTAATTACAATGGTGTTATACTGAGGTCCTGTACTGTTATATAGAGGACAATGTCATTATAATGGTGTTATACTGAGGTCCTGTACTATTATATAGAGGACAATGTCATTATAATGGTGTTATACTGAGGTCCTGCACTGTTATATAGAGGACAATGTCATTATAATGGTGTTATACTGAGGTCCTGTACTATTATATAGAGGACAATGTCATTATAATGGTGTTATACTGAGGTCCTGTACTGTTATATAGAGGACACTGTAATTATAATGGCGTTATACTGAGGTCCTGTACTGTTATATAGAGAACAGTGTAATTATAATGGTCTTATACTGAGGTCCTGTACTGTTATATAGAGAACAATGTCATTATAATGGTGTTATACTGAGGTCCTGTACTGTTATACAGAGGACAATGTAATTATAATGGTCTTATACTGAGGTCCTGCACTGTTATATAGAGGACACTGTAATTATAATGGTGTTATACTGAGGTCCTGCACTGTTATATAGAGGACACTGTAATTATAATGGTCTTATACTGAGGTCCAGTACTGTTATATAGAGGACAATGTAATTATAATGGTGTTATACTGAGGTCCTGTACTGTTATATAGAGGACACTGTAATTATAATGGTGTTATACTGAGGTCCTGTACTGTTATATAGAGGACACTGTAATTATAATGGTGTTATACTGAGGTCCTGCACTGTTATATAGAGAACAATGTCATTATAATGGTGTTATACTGAGGTCCTGTACTGTTATATAGAGGACAATGTCATTATAATGGTGTTATACTGAGGTCCTGTACTGCTATATAGAGGACAATGTCATTATAATGGTGTTATACTGAGGACTATCTCTTCATATAATCGCCCTGTGCCGTCCATCATCAGCTCCTGTCAGGGTGTCCTCCTGTTCTCTGATTGGTCACAGGACAGAACACGTTCTGGTCGCCATATTTGAACACCACACTGATGGGTGCCCCAATATGGCCACCGCTGGCGGCAGAAGCCACAAACGAACCGACAATACACAAACCGCCTCCCCCTCACTCTGCAGCCTCCAACTCACCTCTGTGCCTCGGTTTTTTGCATACAGGAACTGTGATGATGTCACAGTCATGTGTTCAGGTGCATGTGACTGATCACATGACCGTGACGTCATCACAGGTCCTGCAGTGCGAGATACAAACATCAACCAGGTACTGCAGCTTGCATACCTCGCTCACCCCGGTCCACACACCCAGTAGCCTCCACACTCCCACCAGCCTGCACACCCCGGTCCACACTCCTACCCATACCCAGTCCACACTGCTCTTGACCACACTCCCACTCCGGCCTTGTCCACACCTCTACCTGGCCATACTCCCATCCCTGCCTGGTCCACCTCCATCCAGTCCCCACTCCCACCCGGTTCACACTCCCAAATGCACCTAGTCAACATTCTCATTCCCACCCGGTCTACACCCCATCTGATCCACACTCCCACTCGGTCCATACTCCCACCACGTCCATCCCTGCTTGGTCCACACTCCCACCTCCACCCAGTCCACACCTGCACCTGGTCCACCCCCATACCCACATGGTCCACCCTCCCACCCCACCAGGTCCACACTCCCACCCATACCCGATCCACACCCCCACCAGGTCCACACTCCCACCCATACCCGATCCACACTCCCACCCATACCCGATCCACACCCCCACCAGGTCCACACTCCCACCCATACCCGATCCACACTCCCACCCATACCCGATCCACACCCCCACCAGGTCCACACTCCCACCCATACCCGATCCACACTCCCACCCATACCCGATCCACACCCCCACCTGCTCCACACTCCCACTTGTCCATACTCCCACCCGGTTCACACTCCCCCACCGCTGCCTGGTCCACACTACCACCCGGTCCACACTCCCATACCCACACGATCCACATCCTCCCCACCCGGTCCCCACCCCCACTCGGTCCACACTTCCGCCCCACCAGGCCCACACTCCCACTCATGCCCGGTCCACACTCTTACCAGTCCACATTTCCACCCGGTTCACACCCCCACTTGGTCCATACTCCCACCCCTGCTTGGTCCACAATCCCACCTGATCCACTCCCCCGCAAAGTCCACACGCCCACCCCCACCTGCTCCACACTCCCACCCAGTCTACACTCCCATCCCCATCTGGTCCACACTCCCACCTCCATCCAGCCCCACTCCCACCTGGTCCGCACTCCCATCCCATACCCACCCTGTCCGCACTCCCACCCATACCCAGTCCACACTCCCATCTATACCCAGTCCACATTCCCACCCCCACCTGGTACCTCAGGTTTTTGTGGGCCCCAGGCGAAAGTGTCTTGTGAGCCCCTAAAATACTCTGCCCCTCCCCACTGCTGCACGTCAACAGATTAAGCCACACTCCATCTTCCTATTAGAGCTCGGACACACTCTGCTATTTACACGCGAGTCTGTGGGACGAGACTCTGAAGAGGCTGGAGCAGTGACCCTGAATGGCCTCTCCCTCTCTTTATCGGTGAAGAGCAGGAAAGGTGATCCACTGGGAGCAGCACGGAGGCTGCAGAACTTTCAGGACCTTCATTTCAGTCGTGTGATCAGTCACATGACTGTAATGTCCTTCTGTCGTCATTGAGCTCCCGGTAAGTTTATTCTGCTCTGTACTGATCACACAGATCAGTGCATGGAGAGAAAGAAAGCCTGAAGCTGTCTGTGAGCAGGTCCGGTCTTTGCTTCTGCTCACAGAGAGCGGGCCCCGGCACTTGCCCAAGTGCGCTGTGTGCTAATGGTGGTCATGTGATCAGGTACATGTGACTGATCACATGACTGAGACATCATCACAGGTCCAGCAGTGCAAGTTAAGGTATCATTACACGCTTCAATGTCGTAACGATCTCACTGGCGTGCGGTCGTTAGGACATCGTTTTGACACCGTTGGTGAGCTGTCACACGTGTAGATGTCGTGGACGATGCAGCAACGATCCAGCGAGCAGCTATGGTTCACACAACCCAGCGAACGATACCTGCTCACTGTTGTGAATGGTCGAAGTTGTTAACGACATCGTTATCGCGGTGTCACACAGAACGATGCAGCAGGCTGGCTGATCGAGGATCATCTGATTTGAGAACATGTTCTCAAATCTGCGATCACGATCCCACGATTTATCGTAGTCGTAACTCGGTGTATCACGTGATCCGGCTCATAATGCACCAGGGCCGATCACGTGATCGGGCCCATAATGCACTGGGCCGGATGTGACGTTCCGGCCGGTGCATCATAGGATGAAAAGAGGGTGGGAGATTCCAAAAAAAGGAGGAAATGAATACAGAATAATGACGCCCAGCAGTGGTGTGCGGTGAAGCAGCGAGGAGGGGACAATGGAGTCTGGAGCCGCCTTTCCAGTGTCCGGAGAACGACCTCAAGTAAGTGCAAAGTCATTTTTCTAACTCTTTACTGGGCGGATTTACAACAGAGAGGGATGGTTAGGGAGCACCTATGAAGGTGTAGGGACGGCTAGTGATGGGTCCAGGGGGTTAATTCCAGGCAACAGGTTCCCTTTAAACACTAGCTGAAGTCCTGCAGTCATTAACCTTCCCAGCGGTATTCCCGAGTGTAACTCGGGGTTAACTTTCACTGCTAGAAGCGGTAACCCCGAGTCACACTCGGGAATACTCGCGACAGCTGCTGCTGCTCACTGAGGCTGCGGGGGGTGGGGTGCTGTCAGAGACCAGCACCGCCACCCCTGCTACACTATAGCTGCCCCCTTCTCCAGCCGCGAGTGAGTTCCGGGAGGGGGGGTCTGGGGGGGTGCTGTAAGTGCCCAGCATCGGCGCCGCCTGCTGCAGCCGTGGGTGCGGTCTGTGCCCAGCACCGCCGCCCCCTGCTTCAGCCGCGGGTGAGTTCCAGGAGGGGGGGTCTGGGGGGCGCTGTAAGTGCCCAGCACCGGCGCTGCCTGCTGCAGCCGCGGGAGCTGTCTGTGCCCAGCACCGCCGCCCCCTGCTCCAGCCGTGGGTGAGTTCCGGGAGGGGGGGTCTGGGGGGGTGCTGTAAGTGCCCAGCACCGGCGCCGCCTGCTGCAGCCGTGGGTGAGGTCTGAGGTCCGGGGGGGGGGTCTGTCTGTCTGTGCCCAGCACCACTGGGGGTAAGGTCCGGAAGTGGGGAGGGGGGATATATTACTGGGCTCTGACAGCCCCTGCCGCAGGTCTTACCTCCCCTTGCCGCCGGCACCATGATAGGGATGTGGTGCCGCCCCCTTCTCCTAGGGTTAGGGTTATGGTTAGGGTTAAGGCTAGGGTTAGGGTTAGGGCTAGGGTTTGGGCTAGGGTTTGGGCTAGGGTTAGGGTTAGGGGCTAGGGTTAGGGCCTGGGCTGCAGACAAGAGGAGGGGCGGGAACACCCAAGGGAAGCAGGATGCTTCCCTCAGTTACCCTCCTCTCCTCTGTCACAGGGTCACGGGGGCCCCCTACTGATGGTTGAGGGGCCCCCTACCCAGTCGGGGCCCTGGTGCAGCTGAACCAGCTGCACCACGGTAGGTCCGCCCCTGACGCTCGGAGCAGCGGAGTCTCCTTACCTTCTCCTGGTGATCCAGCGATGTCACCGCTGTGATCACTGGTGAGAGCCCCCTTCGGATGCCTCCATATGACTTCCTGGTTCCGTCTCTGTGAGCCGCAGCAGCTCATTGGAGGCGGAACTGGGTTGGAGGCGGAACCGGGCGGGAAATACAAATGTATAAAATTTCTGCCCATAAAAGAAATTTTTTACTAAAAAAAATGGTACCGCTTTTAGTACAAAATTCCTGACATAATCATACCGCCAGGGAGGTTAAGGCGTGGTGATCTTGTTGTTCCTCTACAGAGGTCGCCCCAGGGTGAGAGACACAGGTGATACTCCAATGTGGCCAGTGATATGTGTACAGCACTGTGGAATATGATGGCGCTATATAAACAAGTGACAGATATAATAGCGCATTTTTGCTGTCTGGATCGCGCTGTTACATGGAACCTTTCATGCCGTTGCAGCCCCAGCTTCTGATCTTCATGTAATTAACACATTTATTTATTTTACTGTAATTAAGATCTAGAAAGGTGAAATATTTCTGAATCTTCATCTTTATGTGAAATAAAAGAGGGTCAGAGCGACATGTTTCCAACCTCTCAAGTATGAAGGACAGAAGAGCGGGATGCACTCTGTGGGGCGCACTATGCAAGACGCATTCTACGGGGCACACTGTGCAGGATGCACTCTGCAGAGTGCCGCAGGGAGGTCTGTGTTACATTCTCTTTTCTGACTTCACCCACTCCTTCATATATGGGGTCTTAATGACTTAGGTCATTGCGCGTGTGCCCCCTGACTGCTGTGTCCCAGTGCTTTAATAGTGAGTGTCCCATGCCTGGTACTGGCCCTCCCTGCCATTATATATGGAATACTCCAGTGGCCAGTGGGTTTTCTCTCCTCCTTTTTTCTGGTCTTAATGGGAACCTCTCAGCTACTTTATACCCCCGCTCCCAGCTATCACTGTCTGTACCTGCAGCTTCTTAGTACTATTCTAATCATCCCTATCTGAGCTCATAGTGTAATGTAAAAGGTGAAAACAAAAGCATTTATACACTTACATTTCCTTATGTAAATGAGGCAGTGACTACACCTTGGGCGACATAAATGATCTGGCAGGTTAATAGTTAACATTTCAGACGAATTTCAGAAGATGCTTCAGGACATATGTGATGTCATGATCATGTGACTATAATAGGAGCGAAGTCCCCATAGCCCATAATGATTTTGCTTTCTTAGCTCCACCCTCTATGGTCACATGATCAGCACATAACACAGGACCTTTATACAGAGAAGATGGCAATGAGTTAACTATTAACCTGCCAGAGTGACTGCATCCTCCAGTGTGTCTACACACTGCCTCATTTACATAAGAAAATGTAAGTGTATAAATGCTTTTTTTTCACCTATAACATTACACTATGAGCTCAGACAGGGATGATTAGAATAGTATTATAAAGCTGCAGCTACAGACAGTGATGGCTGTGGGGCATAAAATAAATGACCAGTTCCCTTTGAAAGGTGCTGTAGGGCCTTCCGATCTCTCCTTGCTGTGTCAAGACCCGAGGTAGCATATGTTACCCCTGGTGAGAGCTTATTGTGAGTATTGCAGATGAGGTCACAGCTGCCATGCCCGATTATATCGGGAGGGAGGAGGACTCATGGTTCATGACGCGCCCCGTGCGGAGCCGGGCCTGATGAGGTCATCGGGGCTGGGGGATGTCACGATGACGTAACCCGGTCCGTGGCCATGGAGCCTTCAATCAAAAAAGGGGGATGGGGAAGAGTTCATGGAATAGGGGATTTGTAGGGATTTTAGGGGTGGTTGTCATGATGCCACCAGTGGTATTCGGCCATTAATGGCTGACGCTGCGGTCTGGGACCTCTGGGGATGATGGGATAGCAGCTGTGATGGTTTTGCTACCCACGGGTGGAGTAGGACCCCAGAGCAGCCGGTGTAGAGGTATTGGTGATGGAGGACCAGCGGGGCTGATCTGGCTGTAGGGAGGGATCGGAGCATCTCACAGGCAGGAACCTGCGGCTTATCAGGCTACCGCTCCTCAGGCGGGAAATGAACAGTCTCACACACAGTTCGGAGTTCCAAACCTGATTTACTTAGCTTTCACTCTGCTAGCGTCACAAGGTACAGTTCTGGTTCAGTCGCAGTCCGGATAGTCCTCAGCAACCTGGAGAGCTTGTCGAAGACACCCCATTTTTTGTTCCTTCATTCTCGGGTTGTTCTCTCTGTGTTGCCTGTTACCTAACTCCTGCTTGCGCCTCCGCACACAGTGCCCCAATTCAGCAGCCACATGTCCTGTTGGGCGACCGGCCGTATCCCCTGATCCTAGTATGGCTACCTTCTCGGCGGATGTGTCGGGAGTCGGTTACAGCTCTTCTAGATCTCGTGGCCTCCGGTTCAATGGTTGGAGTGTAGAGTCTCCTTGCCATCTTCAGGGTCGGTCCCCTGGTTCTCAACCTGTGCTTCCACTTCACTTCAGGTTCAAGCGCATTTGTGGATCGCTCCCTGCCTGTGCCTCTAGGGCTCCGTCTCTCTGCAGTCTCCTGTTGTTCCGGTACCCAGGACGAGCCTCATCTCCACTCAAATTCTCTGGGTCCTTCTCCTTTCACTGCTCCCACATTCTCCTCCGTTCTCACTAACTGACTGACCTCCTACTTCCTGTTGTCTTTCCTTATTATCTACTCTCCTACTTCCTGACTGCTTCCCTACTAACTTCCCACCCTCCACCTCTCTCCCCGCCGTCCCACTGACTACCTGTGCCCTCCCCCTATCGGGTCCACCCACCGTCCCCGGGACTGGGAGTGTTGGGTGCTTTTGTGGGTGTTCGGATTTACCATCCCGTTTACTGAGAACAGGAATACCACACCCGTAGATTGGGTGCAGTACCCCTCTGTGGCGACCAGGCCGCAGGGGCGCCACATTCACATCCTTGACTGCTGGCCAGCATCCCATCCCTCCTAATCATCCTCCCCTGTGCATGTTAGCTGCTGCTTGGGCCGCTCTGTGCGCCTGTCTGACAGGCTCGCCCCAGCTTCCCTGGCAGCTATCACCACTGCGTTACTGGCTCCGCTCACCCATCAATCAGCGCAAGCGGCAGCTGGATCCCCGCAACTCCCTGCCGGGAACACGGTGCCGCCATCTCTAACTCACCTCTCCGGCACGTCTCTCCCAGCCTCACCGTACCCAGCAATCACTGGCTCATCTGTGGTGGGAACGCAGGCTAGCGCCAACACTTCAAGTGATGTGGCTGTTCCGGACAACCAGGAACCTGTAGTAATTGAACCCCTGCAAATGCGCCTGCCTCCCATTATGTCACTCACTACCCTCACTCGCACATCGCAAGCCTCTGCAGGTGCTAAATTTACCCATACCACCTATTTTAACCCCTAATCTGCTGGTGGCTGCAATCAGCCTACCCCTGCACTCCCCTTATATGAGAAGTACTTTGGCTAATCCAGTGGATGCTGGATCCCCACCTTAGAGTCAACGCCGTCATAGCCGCAGTACCCGCTCTGCTTGTTCATCATCCTCTTTTTTTGGCTCTCACCGCGCAGCCAGGAGCCGTTCACCTCGCCGTGATCACCGGAGCTGCAGCTGCAGATCACATCTCGGGCGGCACGGTGGCTCAAGTGGTTAGCACTGCAGCCCTTGCAGCACTGAGGTCCTGGGTTCAATTCCCACCAAGGACAATAAGGACAACATCTGCAAGGAGTTTGTATGTTCTCCCCGTGTTTGCGTGGGTTTCCTCCAGGCACTCCGGTTTCCTCCCACATTGAAAAGACGTACTGATAGGATGTTTAGATTGTGAGCTCCAAGAGAGACAGCATTACTGATGTATGTAAAGTGCTATGGAATTAATAGCGCTATATAAATGAATAAATATTATATTATTATTATCTCCACAGGTCACCTGGGAGAGGCTAGCGCTTGAGTTCTGGCATTCGCCTGAGGATTCCCTGTCATCTTCTGAGCACTGGCACCAAAGGTCCCGTTGTAGGGCTTCCAGACAGTGAGAGCACATGTGGACCCTCCATCAGCAGCGACTGTCAGCTATCCTGGTTCATCAAGCGAGCAGTAAGCACACTTATTTAGGGTGTGGGGACAAAATCCAGTCTTGTCAGCAGCCTAAAAGTCTCTTTTAGACCAAGTTCCCCCTTCTGTGGGTGTATATTAACCCGTTATTACTAAATCCATATTCTCAAAAACATCCTGGTAGCACTCAAATAGAAGCCCTGATCTGCGCTGGTTTTCATAAAGACACATTCTTGTGAGGTATTGCTCCACTTGGTTCCCATTTAGATAAAGAAAAACATTAATAAGATCTGGGCGAACAATTATATCGACATATGGTCCCTGGTATCCACACACCAACATTCAGTTGATAAAGAGCGTCACGTTATGGACAAATCCTTTGACCGAAAACCTAAAGTTGCCCTGACCATGAACAATTGGCTTCAAGCTTTTTCAGTTCTTGGTTGTGTCATGGGCCAGCGTCACCCTGAGCGATAGTGTGGTGTCTTCAGGGGAAAACACAACTTACAGTCCACCTCCTTACAGGTCCCGGCAGTGCACTATAGTGTGGTGTCTTCAGGGGAAAACACAACTTACAGTTCACCTCCTTACAGGTCCCGGCAGTGCACTATCGTGTGGTGCCTTCAGGGGGGAACACGACTTACAGTCCACTCCTCACAGGTCCCGGCAGTGCACTATAGTGTGGTGTCTTCAGGGGGGAACACGACTTACAGTCCACTCCTTACAGGTCCCGGCAGTGCACTATAGTGTGGTGTCTTCAGGGGGGAACACGACTTACAGTCCACTCCTTACAGGTCCCGGCAGTGCACTATAGTGTGGTGTCTTCAGTGGAAAACACAACTTACAGTCCACTCCTTACAGGTCCCGGCAGTGCACTATAGTGTGATAGAAAAAGGGGATTATCCACAGCACCTTGTGGAAGGGGAATCCCCTGGGTTCCCAACCTTTGGGCGCACGTCCTGAGCCAGGGAGATCCACCCAGCAATAACAACATTCATATAGCAGAAAGAACAGCGCCTCACCAGCTGGTAGCTTAAATCTTCACACCTTTATTCCATCCACCAAAGCACAACGTTTCGGTTAACAACCTTCTTCAAGTGCATACATCACACAGATACATCATGTGTTTTATAGTGTAAAACTCCACCCCCATTAATAAACAACCAATCAATGGGGAGTGAATAATAAACATAGTTAAAAATCACATAGCCACTAGACATAGATCGACTACATATACAGTACCATCATGGGGGCATATAATCAAGTAAAACCGCTCACAAAGATTGCACATCGCCCCATAACAAAGTCCAGTATTTACAATAGCCGGTAATAACGGTGTTCAGCCAGTCACATGCAGGCATCGCCAATCGTCATGGTGACTCCACGTCACAGTGATTTTCCGCCTATCAGGACCGCACACTTCCGGAATGCTATTGCGCACGCGCCGGCGTCCGTCTGCCATAGGGCAGTTCTCCTGTCATTCAACACGAGCTGTGGGGAAAGCTCCTGACGTGTTTCCGGATGTCAGCGCCGAAGCTCAACACTTTATTACGGCGCAAGCATTATAAATGTATTTCAGAGCGGCGGCAAATATTTACACATTATATATCATATACAATGAGTTTGCCTACAAAAGGGCACATAACAACAGGCTAATTGAAATACTATGCTATATAACAGGTATTCATAGAGGAGCCCTTATATGATTCAATCATTAAAGGAGCAGTACCTTATTAAATCGGTTTGCCTATAAAAGGACCCATATTAACAGGCTCATTGAACTTTTATGCCATATAGCAAATACTCACAGGGGAACCCTTATATGTTTCAATCATTAAAGGAGCAGTACAATATTGAATTAGTTTATCTACAAAAGGGCACATAATAACAGGTTCATTGAAATACTATATTATATAGCAGGTCTTCATAGGAGAACCTAAATCATTTAAGGAGTAGTACAAAGCTCTTATAAAATATAAGAGTAGATATACTTTTTTATGTATACAGAAAAACAATTCACATAAAGTCATATACAATAGCACAAATAAATATAAGACAAAGTCACCTTTATACATCAATGTGCAAGTAGTTGTTTAAGGTTAAGATACCACTACATATAGGTGCTCACAATACATGATACATCCATATGAATTACCACAATAACCACATCTAAATGCCAAGAGGTCATGATAACTACTCCTAATACGGACAAAGGACCAAAAGACAACCTTTTCATTTTATATATTTCTATAGTCACCCTCATCCATATACATTACCAAATAATGCCCGTGTACAGAATCCCTTTCCAAAATATAGAAGTTTTGTAAAGATTATTGCCATCCCATAAAGAATGTTAGTCTTCCATCTAAATTAAATCAAAAGTGATATTAAAAACAAGTAAAAACAATTACTACATGATGATAAGGGCGGAGAAAAATCAACAAGAACCAAGTAGACATCCCCGTTGATCATAATCTACGTTCATGCCTTTTGGGGACAAGGTATCCAACTCAAATATCCATTTTAATTCTTTCATTTTTAATTGAGCCACCCGGTTGCCACCTCTCCTAAGGGAGGGCACATCGTCTATGACCCTAAATCTAAGTTGGTTGACCGTGTGACCCATTGCATGAAAATGTCTAGGCACCGATAGATCAGTCAACCCGTTCGGATAGTGCTTTTGTGCTTCCCTATGCGGGCCTTCACCTCCATAGTCGTGGCCCCAACTTTTGCTAACATCTATATGGCTGTCCTCGAGGGCGAACATGTGTACAGTTCTTCTTATTGGCACCATGTCAGAGGCTGGCGACATTACATCGATGACATCTTTTGATTTTTCTCCGCCCTTATCATCATGTAGTAATTGTTTTTACTTGTTTTTAATATCACTTTTGATTCAATTTAGATGGAAGACTAACATTCTTTATGGGATGGCAATAATCTTTACAAAACTTCTATATTTTGGAAAGGGATTCTGTACACGTGCATTATTTGGTAATGTATATGGATGAGGGTGACTATAGAAATATATAAAATTAAAAGGTTGTCTTTTGGTCCTTTGTCCGTAGTAGGAGTAGTTATCATGACCTCTTGGCATTTAGATGTGGTTGTTTTGGTAATTCATATGGATGTATCATGTATTGTGAGCACCTATATGTAGTGGTATCTTAACTTTAAACAACTACCGTATATACTCGTGTATAAGCCGACCCGTGTATAAGCCGACCTCCCCTACTTTTGCCCCCAAAACCTGGGAAAACCTATTGACTCATGTATAAGCCGAGGGTGGACCTCAGCACAGGTATACAGCCCCCAGCAGTGTGGTATACAGGCCTCCCCAGTGGTATATACAGGCCCCAGCAGTGTTACAGCAGCAGCCCCAGTGGTATATACAGCAGCAGCCCCAATGGTATATACAGCAGCAGCCCCAGTGGTATATACAGCAGCAGCCCCAATGGTATATACAGCAGCAGCCCCAGTGGTATATACAGCAGCAGCCCCAGTGGTGTATATATAGCAGCAGACCCAGTGGTGTATATATAGCAGCAGCCCCAGTGGTGTATATATAGCAGCAGCCCCAGTGGTGTATATATAGCAGCAGCCCCAGTGGTGTATATATAGCAGCAGCCCCAGTGTTATATATAGCAGCAGCCCCACGGATATACAGGCCGCCCGCACGCCCGCCACCATCAGTATACATGTGCTCCTTTAATGATTGAAACATATAAGGGTTCCCCTGTGAGTATTTGCTATATGGCATAATAGTTCAATGAGCCTGTTAATATGGGTCCTTTTATAGGCAAGCCGATTTAATAAGGTACTGCTCCTTTAATGATTGAATCATATAAGGGCTCCTCTATGAATACCTGTTATATAGCATAGTATTTCAATTAGCTTGTTGTTATGTGCCCTTTTGTAGGCAAACTCATTGTATATGATATATAATGTGTAAATATTTGCCGCCGCTCTGAAATACATTTATAATGCTTGCGCCGTAATAAAGTGTTGAGCTTCGGCGCTGACATCCGGAAACACGTCAGGAGCTTTCCCCACAGCTCGTGTTGAATGACAGGAGAACTGCCCTATGGCAGACGGACGCCGGCGCGTGCGCAATAGCATTCCGGAAGTGTGCGGTCCTGATAGGCGGAAAATCACTGTGACGTGGAGTCACCATGACGATTGGCGATGCCTGCATGTGATTGGCTGAACACCGTTATTACCGGCTATTGTAAATACTGGACTTTGTTATGGGGCGATGTGCAATCTTTGTGAGCGGTTTTACTTGATTATATGCCCCCATGATGGTACTGTATATGTAGTCGATCTATGTCTAGTGGCTATGTGATTTTTAACTATGTTTATTATTCACTCCCCATTGATTGGTTGTTTATTAATGGGGGTGGAGTTTTACACTATAAAATACATGATGTATCTGTGTGATGTATGCACTTGAAGAAGGTTGTTAACCGAAACGTTGTGCTGTGGTGGATGGAATAAAGGTGTGAAGATTTAAGCTACCAGCTGGTGAGGCACTATAGTGTGATGTCTTCAGGGAGGAACACGACTTACAGTCCACTCCTTACAGGTCCCGGCAGTGCACTTATAGTGTGGTGTCTTCAGGGAGGAACACAACTTACAGTCCACTCCTTACAGGTCCCGGCAGTGCACGTATAGTGTGGTGTCTTCAGGGAGGAGCACGACTTACAGTCCACCTCCTTACAGGTCCCGGCAGTGCACTATAGTGTGGTGTCTTAAGGGGGGAACACGACTTACAGTCCACTCCTTACAGGTCCCGGCAGTGCACTATCGTGCAGTGTTTTCAGAGATTATTGTCATGTTGTCGGCTTCTTCTTTTCTTCTTCGTTTTTCGTCTCTGCAGATCTCGGCTCTTTACAATGGCGACGTCGTTGAGTGATTGTCTCGGGTGCAGAGGATTTAATCAGTGTGTCCGCTCGGGAGATCAATCACCGCTGCCGCTCACATTACTTTTTGTTTGGGAAGTTGTGAAGTTTTGATCTGTCAGTAATTGCTGCCTCAGGATTCAATTACCGGAGACGCTCATGTATCTTCTGCATGGCATCGGCGAAATGTCCGAGGATTGTAACAATGAGACCGCACACAAGATGTCCGAGGATTGAACAATGAGACCGCACACAAGATGTCCGAGGGTTGTAACAATGTGACTGTCGTCCTGCCGGGTGGTGACCGCAAACAAGATGTCCGAGGATTGTAACAATGAGACCGCACACAAGATGTCCGAGGACTGTAACAATGAGACCACACACAAGATGTCCGAGGATTGTAACAACGAGACCGCACACAAGATGTCCGAGGATTGTAACAATGAGACCGCACACAAGATGTCCGAGGACTGTAACAATGAGACCGCACACAAGATGTCCGAGGATTGTAACAATGAGACCGCACACAAGATGTCCGAGGACTGTAACAATGAGACCGCACACAAGATGTCCGAGGATTGTAACAATGAGACCGCACACAAGATGTCCGAGGATTGTAACAATGAGACCGCACACAAGATGTCCGAGGACTGTAACAATGAGACCACACACAAGATGTCCGAGGATTGTAACAACGAGACCGCACACAAGATGTCCGAGGATTGTAACAATGAGACCGCACACAAGATGTCCGAGGATTGTAACAATGAGACCGCACACAAGATATCCGAGGATTGTAACAATGAGACCGCACACAAGATGTCCGAGGATTGTAACAATGAGACCGCACACAAGATGTCCGAGGATTGTAACAACGAGACCGCACACAAGATGTCCGAGGATTGTAACAACGAGACCGTACACAAGATGTCCGAGGATTGTAACAATGAGACCGCACACAAGATGTCCGAGGATTGTAACAATGAGACCGTACACAAGATGTCCGAGGATTGTAACAATGTGCCTCCCGTCCTGCCAGGCGCAATCAGAACCGACTGTAAGAGAACGACTGCCAGGTCAGGAGTTTTGCTCGCTGTCAGGAAGGGAACCTGGATACCATTCCTGAGACAGTGCTTCTCACACCTGAGACATTGTTACAGTTATATCATGTGTAAAGAATCCTCTTTACAGGTGTCAGCTACCTACAGTTATTGTGGAACTACAACTCCCAGCATGTCCAGACTCATGAGTTATACAGCTCATTAGCGGGATTCTGGGGTGAGTCCTTGCTCTGTTATTCGGGTGGTCTGTGGAATCGTTCTGTGGTCGCTCACACTCCGGGACTGGTGTCGTCTCATGCTCTTGGGCGGTGACTCTATGAGATTAGATCCTTCCTGTGATTCTGGGGTCAGTCTCTGCTCAGTTATGCTCGTGGTCTGGGGATGTTCTCCCTCATCGTTCACACTCCGGGGCTGGTGTCGTCCTTTGTTCTGGGGGGTGACTCTATGGTATCATCCCTTTCTTGTGATTTTTGGGGTCAGTGTCTTCCTGTGATTCTGGGATCAGTCTCTGCTACATTATTCGGGTGGTCTGGGGACGCGCTCCCTCGCCACTCACACTCCGTGGCCATTGTCTTCCGTGATTCTGGGGGTCAGTCCTTGCCCTGTTATTCGGATGGACTGGGTGACTCTATGGGGTTAGTCATTTCCTGTGATTCTGGGATCATCCCCTTTCTGTGATTCTGGGATCATCCCCTTTCTGTGATTCTGGGATCAGCCCCTTCCTGTGATTCTGGGATCAGCCCCTTCCTGTGATTCTGGGATCAGCCCCTTCCTGTGATTATGGGATCAGCCCCTTCCTGTGATTCTGGGATCAGCCCCTTTCTGTGATTCTGGGATCAGCCCCTTCCTGTGATTCTGGCATCAGCCCCTTCCTGTGATTCTGGGATCAGCCCCTTCCTGTGATTATGGGATCAGCCCCTTCCTGTGATTATGGGATCAGCCCCTTCCCATGATTCTGGGGTCTCTGCTCCATTATTCGGGTGGTCTGGGGACGCGCTCCCTGGTCGCTCACACTCTGGGGTCGGTGTCATCCCATATTATCGGAAGTGACTATATGGGGTCAGCCCCTCATCGTGATTCTGCCGTCAGTCTCTGCTCCATTATTCGGGTGGTCTCGGGACGCGCTCCCTGGTCGCTCACACTCTGGGGTCGGTGTCGTTCCATATTATCGGAAGTGACTATATGGGGTCAGCCCCTCATCGTGATTCTGGGGTCAGTCTCTACTCCATTATTCGGGTGGTCTGGGGACGCGCTCCCTGGTCGCTCACATTCTGGGGTCGGTGTCATCCCATGTTATCGGAAGTGACTCTATATGGGGTCAGCCCCTCATCGTGATTCTGGGGTCAGTGTGCTCCATTATTCGGGTGGTCTGGGGACGCTCTCCCTCGTCGCTCACACTCCAGGGCCGGTGTAGGAGCCTCAGTATCTTGTTATTTGGAGATGACTGGTGTAAATATTTATAAAGTTTATCTTCTTTTTTCTAGAAATGTAAATGTGCTGCTTTTTATGTCGGCCTCGTCCCCGCACATCAGAGGCGGCCGTGTGTTGACTTATGCCAATATGATTCCATTTAGGAGCGGCGCGGAGGCTATTCACTTAGTCATGTTGTGGCTCGATTCACTTCAGCTTCACACATCAAAACCGGCAACGTCTGAAAAATATGATAGTTAAACAAATTGTTAATTTACTGTAATGCTTGAAGGAAGCAGCGTCTCCCTGTGACATTTATAGCAGGAGCCCTAATTAGAGACTAATCCGTGTATATCCCACTGAGATCCCCATCAGCCCCCGATCCGCGGCCTTCATTGTGCTGTTTGAAAATGACTTATTTGTTTGAAGATTTCGGAGCCCGGCTCCTGCCATAGTTCAACAAAGTACCGCAAATCTATCGCTCTGTATCTGCCTGGATCTCAAGACGCCACATTACCCTACAAACAAGCGTCAAAGCAGAATTAATTCCAGTCTCATCTAAAAAGCAAATCGTCTCTGCTCCGTGTCACATTCAGCCAACAGTCGGCACATCCGGGCGCCCTAAGCGGGAATAATTGGCTGCGGGAGTCAGTGCCGAACTGTAGGCTGAGATTCGGACCGCACATCTGACCACAGCAATATCTCCATGAAGTGATTAATATTCCCATCATTGAGCTCTGAATAGGGCGGCCAGTAACCAAGACCTGATAATATCTAGGGCAAGTAATAATGAGGGGCTCTGGCCAACACAACCTCCTGAGGACACCCCACGCCTGCTGGAGATAAGTCATTAGTGATGTCATCACGTCAGAAGCAATGATGTCATGAGAAAGGTCCAGTGAGTGTCCTCAGGTGTCATGTCCAGAGTAGTGATGTCATCAGGTTCAGTACATTGATGTCATCATGTCATATGCAGACAACTCATCATGTCAGATCTTATTACATCCAAGGGACTAATGCGCTCAATATTGCTGATTTCAGCAGAATCATTCCACATTCAGGCACTGAGCGATAATGAACCATTGCCATAGTGCCCACAGCTCTAGTACCATCTATATGCTGATGACACTCAGATCTACCTCTCTGGCCCAGACGTCACCTCTCTGATGTCCAGAATCCCAGAGTGTGTATCAGCCATATCCTCCTTTTTCTCCACTTAATTCCTAAAAATTAACATACACAAAACTGAACTCATTATCTTTCCTCCATCTCACCCATCTTCCTTACCCAATCTATCACAATAATTGACCTAAAATCTGCATCCTCGGAGTAACCCTCAACTCTGCTTTTTCCTTCAAACTACAAATTAAGCCCTCGCAACCTTCTACCGCCTCCAACTCAAAAATATTTCCAGAATCTGTCCTTTACTCAACCCTCAATCTACTAGAATACTACCAAATGCCCTCATCATCTCCCGCCTTGACTACTGCAATATCCTCCTGTATGGCCTCCCTTCTAACACTCTTGCACCTCTCCAGTCTGTCTTCTCTCTGCTGCTGACTAATCCACCTCTCTCCTCACTACTCCCCTATTTCTCCCCTGTCTCCCAATTCACCAAAAAATTCAGTTCAAACTACTAACATTGACTTACAAAGCTAATTTCCCGTTATCCAACTCCTAATCTTCCATCTTTCAAAGACCTCTTTCTCTCCTCCACACTTGTACGTTCCTCATGCAACCGCCTGCAAGACTTCTCCCGAGCATCCCCCATCCTCTGGAACTCTGCACCCCAACACATCTGACTGTCCCCTACACTAGGAACCTTCAAATGGAACCTGAAAACCCATCTCTTCAGAACAGCCTTCAACCTGCCACGAGAGCCGGCGCTCCACCATCACCAGAGCTGACCCTCTCTATTACCCCATATAATGTAAGCCATCAAAGGCAGGGTCCTCTCTCCCGTCTGTACCAGTCTGTTATTATAAGTTTGCTTATTGTATTTTTCATTTGTTTTGTGTGTAATCCTTTTTCATGTACAGCACCATGGAATCAATGGTATTCTATAAATAATAATAATAATGAAGCACCATTAGCTACATGCAGAAATATCCGGCACAGACAGCGGTAACCCTGGCACACGCTGCAAATATGTCTCCTCCAGTGGAGCTTGAGGGGCCAGGCATCAGTACAGTTATAGTGAACTTAAATAACCATGCCTTCACCTTTCTAAAGAAGTGGCTTCACCGCCCTCCTGACATCACTACCCAACAATCCTACACTATTCTGACAATTTCTTCTCCATCCTGAGCCCTAAAGTGTCGACCCCTGTCGCCATCCTCAGTGCTGAAATTTTGAGGCTTATTTCCAAGAAACAATCGCCCATATCCATCAGGATATACTCATCCAAACCTCTAACATCTTGGATCCTCTTCCCTCCTGAACTTCAGCAAGTTCTCTTTCTCCTTTGAAGCGGTCAGAGAATTCCCCGGCTCCTCGCATCTTCTCACCCAACTACCTGCACCAGTGACCCTACTCCCTCATGTCTCTTCCTCCCAATTCCTGGCTGAATAGGCCCATGATCAGGGTGCTGGCTGGCAAATTTCGGCCTGGGGGGAAAGCACACAGCCGTGGCTCATGAGCAGTGAGCTTCAAGGGGCAGAGAGGCCTCCCAGACCAAAATGACTGGTAGCCGGGCAGCCCCAAAACTGCTGCTTGACCACTGGCCTGGGGGGCATCTGCCTCCCCTGCCACCTGGGCCAGCCAGCCCCTGCCCATGATGACATTATTATAGCAAGAGGCCCAGCATGAGGACATTATATCACAAAGGGGCCAGGACAGGGAACATTATAACAGGAAGGGACCCAGGATGGGAAACATTTTTACAGGAAGGGGCCAAGAATGGTATTGTCAGGATGACTTAGGGTAGAAGGGGAACCAGGAAGCCTGATCTACCCTACAATTTGAGAAGCCCTGAACTCACCTTACCTCATGGGTACTCCTGATGGTGGAGAGGCCTGAGTCTTCACCCTGGCCCTGCTCCTGCTTTACCCTGAGCTGATTCCTACTCCCCATTTTCCCGCACAGGAAGTAATGAAGATAAAGACAAGGGAACCAAAACACAAGCTCTGTGCACTCACACACAGGGAGAATACAATATGTGACTTGTGAGAAAACAAATACAATCGGAGATAAAAATACAATAAGGAAATTGTCTACCATACACCAAACAGGTTACCACTATTTCCCAGAAACTGGAACACCACAGCACAGACCGGTCTCACTGGAGCAAGCTGAAGCTATAATCGGAAGTGGAGACTGGGCTTCACCATATTTAAAGGGAGGAACGCTATAATAGATCAGAAGCAACCTGAAACTCCAGCAGCACATTACCAGCCATCACAAAGTTAACTCCTGCAAGACTGATACCAGTGAGCACAAAACAGACCCAAACTCAGGCTGAGCAAAAAAGAAGCACAAGGTGCTAATCAGACAACACAGTGTGAACAGAGTCAGAAGATGGCAAATCAGCAAATGATTGCAAGTGGAACACCCCATGACAGGTAGTCATTATTGCAGGAAGTGACCCAGAAGAGGTATAGGGCCAGGACGGTTACAATATTACAAGAAAGGGCCCAGGTTTGGGTTTAAAGCTGGTTAAGGTGAACAAAAGCTGTAAGGTGGATGAGTTGCTGCTGTGCATCAAGAAGTTACTTGCATGCTTACTGGCTCCCCATAAACTTCAGTTAGGAATTGTCTTGTGTGTCAATAAACGGAACACACTGGTTGCTTTATGATTGAACAAAGTAACTTGCGCCGTGGCATGGACATGTCTTGAATTTCAGAGTTCAACATTTCTTTCAAAATAAACCTGCACTGGTTGCTGTGTCCAGGAAAGATTCAGCTCATTTCAACTGTTCTTATGTGGTAAAGCATGCCTTCCTGGCATTACAAAAACAAAACGTTCTGCCAGATTGCCGCCTGATCTGCAATGTCACATCTCATTGGAATTCAATGCTGCATATGTTTGAGCATCAGTATGAGCAGTGGAAGAGGTGATGAACTATATCATGCATCTACCAACCTGGAGCGTGGATTACCTTGAGATCATTGGCAGCTTATGAGAGACGCCTGTCACCTCCTAAAAGCCCTTTGAAGAGGCAACAAAATTTGTCAGTGGGCACAAGTGTGGAATCCACTGTTATTTGCTTCATATTTATCCTAGAAAAAACAAGGGATAAAGAAGGAACAGCAACTTGTACATGTTCATCACAGCCCTGTGTCTATTGGGGAACCTCAAGGTCCATGGTACCTGCTGCAAATTTAAGAAGCTGAAGCAGAGGAAGATGAGCAGCAGCAGATGTATGTGTAGGGTGACACAAAGTTGGCACAGGCAAGGGAATGAGGCTGGCATAGATTAAATTATACTGTCTCAGCTGAATATTAAAAATGCACAAACAAGGCCCTTGGTCCTGCTGGTGAACATGTTCCAGATCCCAGATGGGATATCTTTTAAATCCTGCTTGAGAAGCCATTACTTTCTCTCTCTAACTCCTGCTTTTACTCCTGAAATAAAGGGATAATTTTTGGATGCCTTGTGACAAAGTTTTTGCGTCTTCAGACGTAAGGATAAAACTTTTTTTTTCATCTCAAACTGGGATAACTTTTTCGTTTTTTTACATCTCCTTCAGGAGTGTCCGTAGTGGACAAACTCATGACCTCTATGCGGACTCTGAGGCCAGGAGAATCTGGTGCAATAGTGGTACAGCAAGCCGGCAATGCTGCCATTGTGGTCCGTATTTCAATGGTACTTGCATCCTGAAGGAAGCGCTACTGTTGAATGTACGGCAGATGAGAGCGCTCATGGCTCCCTCCTCCACCACTCAGTCTGCACATTGTAGATGGCACATGGCAGGCACAGTGATGTCACTGAGGCACCCATGCAGTGCTGAGTCACTGTGTATGAGCTGCAGAGCTTGCTTTCTTTTTTCTAATTATTATTATGTACATTTCTTGTGGAGGCCCCGTACTGTATATAGAGCTGTGGGGAGAACCATACTGTGCATAAGGGAACTGTGGGTTCATACTACTGTGTAAAGGGGAGATGTGGGGGAGCATCAAAACTGTATGTAGGAAACTATGGTCCATCATCATAAAGGGAACTGTGGGATCATCCTTCTGTGTATGGGAGAAGTGGAGCAACAGATTCTATATGTGGGGTTATGGGGACATCATACTCTATATAGGGAGCTGTGGGGACCTCATATTGTGTATAGGGAGCTGTGTGGACTACATACTGTGAATAGGGACCAATCTGGGACATATTGTGTATAGGGAGCTATGAGAACATCTTGCTGTGTATAGGGAGCTGTGAGGCTATACTTATGGATGTGGACTATACTGTGATAGGGAGACATGTGTAAGGACTATACATATTCTGTGTATAAGGGAGGCTGTGGGATGGAGACATCATACTGTGTATAGGGAGCTGTGGGGACATAATACTGTGACTAGGGAGCTGTGAGAACATCATACTGTGTATATGGAGCATATTTGTTTCATGTAAAAATTGAGTGTCATGAGCATTCCAGGTCATGTTGTTACCTCTGGGGAATACTAGGTCAGAGGTCTTGGTGTTTGATTATTCGCAGGCTTTCTGCAGAGCTTATTAATAGTTTTACCTATGTGTTTGCTATGCTGAAGAGGTTAAAGACCTGTTCTCTGCTGGATGAAGTATTCTCTTAGCCTTCAGCGTTAGCTTGTTATTACCCTCGCCTTCGGCTATATCTACCCTCCTCTGAACTAACTCCATGCTGGTGATAGAACTTGTATACTTCCCTGTTGTGAACTTGCTGTTGTTCAGCTGTGGTGTCATTGCTCTGGCAGCAGCAAAGCTTCTATTTGTAGATCTTATGACATGCTGCCATTCCTGTTGACCTGCCTGGGTTCTCTGCGTGCTTCCCTGCTCTCGAGCTCTTGCAAGCACTTTGGAGGGGGGACATCTAGGGGAGTCCAATCCAAGAGCCTAGTATGGTACGAGACCCAGGTATTCCCCCATTCAGGGGTAATCTTAAAGACAGGTATTAGTCTAGGGTTTCCTAGCTGAAGGGGCAGCTCAGGTATACTCTATACTCAGGTCCCTGCACTGTCACATTTGGATTGACTGCTGCTGTATGCTTGCCCTGTTGTGATCATTGCCCTAGCAACCTCTCTTGTGGTTCCTTAGTAGGGACGGCAAACTCTCACCGGCCTATCAGGTAGCGAAGCTCAAGCAATCATCATTCAGTCCTTCGATTAGGGATACTCCAGTCTGTGCAGGTGCCTTTAGGAACTGCACAGTTGGAGTACTGGTCTGTACAAGAACCAGTTGAGTGAAGGTGCGGCTACAGAGAGACTGTGTCATTCTGTACTACGTGTAAATGACACCCAGCTGCCTAACCATCACTAGCGTGACGAGTCCATCGTCTAACCAGGAGAGTGATAGTTGTGTAAATTGTAATTGTTAGGGAGGTGTTTTCTTTTCTTGGACACTCTGGAATAGCTATGATCAGGGGGGTTACACTGTAAACCCCAGAGCTGAAACTCTTATCTGACCCTTTGTTCACTGTCTCAGATTTTCAGCACATGGCCTGAAGACTTTATCTGGGGCCCAAGGTTATTCCTACTGACTCAAATATGCATAATAAGCTTTACCCACAAAGTCACAGATATTTGTCCTTTGGATATTGTAAAACATTCACAAAAATAACATTATATTAGGATCATTCCTGTCGGTCCATGTACTGTTCGAGTGTTGGACGACTTTCAATTAGAACCATTTTAAGAGATAAATTTGCTGCGACTTGTAAGCCTTGAATTACTGATTGCTGCCTATATAGCCATGAAAATTCCAACATCAGCAGTTTGTAACTGGTTATTACACAGTCTTCCTATTAGTTATATTGATTGCATATTCAGCATATCTAAATAATATGATCACAATAATATATATGTTTTATTACTGTAAGAGTTCCTCAGTGACCAGCGCTTTGTATTATTAGAATAAGTGAAGCTAGAGCAGATATTTCTACCAATCCACCAATGTTCAACATCTGTAACTGTGACCCAGAGTACAAATGGAAGTGATGACAAAGCAGATTCCAGGGCACTGTAGTTTTGTGGCACCAGACTATATGTTGGATGGACAGAGAGCAAGGACTGAAGTGTTGCACATGGTCGGGAAGTTTTTCTTAGTGCACCCTAGCTCCTCTGATACCTGTGTATGGATTACCCTTCCTGTCAAACTGGTGGAGGTGCAGTCATGGTGGGGAAGGTTTCCTTGGTGCACCCTGGCTCATCGGATATCTGTGGATAGATGACCCTTCCTGTCAGGCTGGTGGAGGTGCAGTCATGGAAGGGAAGGTTCTTGGTGCACCTGGTCACGATTCTGTGGATAGATGACCTTCTTCAGGCTGGTGGAGTGCGTCATGTGGAGTTTGTCACCTGGCTCATCGGATATCTGTGGATAGATGACCCTTCCTGTCAGGCTGGTGGAGGTGCAGTCATGGAAGGGAAGGTTTCCTTGGTGCAACCCTGGCTCCTCTGATATCTGTGGATGGATGACCCTTCCTTTCAGGCTGGTGAAGGTGCAGCCTTGGTGGGGACAGTTTTCTTGGTGCAACCGGCTCTTCTGATACCGATGGATGACTCTTCCTGTCAGACTGGTGGTGGTTGCAGTCATGGTGGGGAGGAAGTTTTTCTTGGTGCACCTTGGTTGCTGTGGCTAGATCACCCTTTCTTTCAGCCTGGTGATGGGTCAGTAATGGTGGAGAGTTTTTTTTATTACATTTCCTCTGGTTCCTGTGGTTGGAGGTTTTGTTTTGTTAATGACACAAAGGTCATCTAGTCATGGATAGCTTCCAGGTACATGACGCGTTTTCCATGCTTTAATTCCCCAGACCCTACAGAATATCTCTGGGACGAAGTAGTATGGGCTGTGCTGACCATGTATGTCCTTCCATTGAATCCTGTATGCAGGGGCCAATTTCCTCAAGTTTGATCTTGTTATGTTGCATCTCGTCACCGCACATTACTGCGGTCCTGAATATCGACACAGCCTTTTTTAATGTGTGTCTCGGTTTAATATTCTTAATTTGGCCAGAGGTATTGGTCTTTCGTTTGTTATCTTATGTTTGTTAAGTCATTGTTTCTTGCCAGACTACTTGGAGGCCCCATTGTATTGGTTTGTGGAGGATTGCAAATTAAATTTAATTTACCTCAGCCCCCTTCTGTCTACATTACTTAGGGAAATGATGCATTCGGATTGAAATGCCAACCAATAAGAGCACGCCTTATTCCACCAATCCTGAAAGACCACAATACTCTAACATGAGTGCTCGGGATATATAAAAGGGCCTGCTTCAGTCACCAGTAGTTCTTATGCAACATGGCTTCAACTTAGGGGCTCCATTAGAAGATCAAAACCTCAGCCTAGGAATTTCGGTTCCGGCTGCCAAGATCACATTGTGTCTACATACTCTACATGCCTTCAGTCTAGGAGCTTCGGGTCCGACTAAAGAAGCACCAAAACTGGATTATATTCTACAGGAGTTCAGCCTAGGATTTTAAGATTTGTCTGGAAGAAACCCAAATTGGGACAATTCAGTCACTTGGCTACAGACCTTGCTGTGCTCAGTCAACTTCCTATCTTTCTCGGTGGGTGCCAGTCAAAAGTGGGGTGCTGCTGGATTGGTGTAATCGGCTCTGGAACCCCCGAAGGCACGAATATTCTAGTTCCTGGTGAGCTAGAAGAAGAGCGAGACTCTGTTGCTTTTTACCTTGTGTGTTCTTGTTCATTATGTCTTAAGAGCCTTTGACTCTTTGGGATCCAATAAAGTCTTCCCATTGTGTGGTTCCCTCACCCTGTGTTGCCTGAGTAATGTTCTGCCCACGGTTAAGGAGTTTGAGCGATTAGTTGGGATGAGCTCTGGCCCATGCGGTATTTCCAAAGGCGGCCGGGCCGGCGGACGAGATCACCCACTGACCCCTTGTCTCCACACTGAGTATGTGACCTCGGTGATACAGTAGATTTCCATTGTTGAGATTATGATCCACGTTCGTCCATAAACTTTTCCGCCCACCGCTTCCTCCTCGGAGTGGATGCAGATCTCAGAGATAATGGCGCGGGGATAAATGTGCTGCTGTAATGTGGGTTTTAATGAATGCGTGTCAAACACAATGGCATCTGTGTGTGTTTCATCTACAATGGCAATGATCACAATACATTTGAGTTTACATCGCCGCCTCTTGTTTACTGTTCAGCTCTTAGCGAGGTATCATCTGAATAAATGACAGTATCGCTGCCGCCTCGTGTGCCGCGCTAATCACTTCGCCTTTCTTCGTCTGTCAGCGGTGAGATAGACTCATTTTCATACATTGCATGTTCCTCGCAGCTCAGTGAAAAGCAAAACTATTGATGTTTCTTTTTGTGTGGATGGAAGAAAAAATGCGTAATGCGGATTATTAATACAAAGTTCATGGATTTAAAGTGGAAAATGGAGGAGACTCTAAATAAAACATGGAAGCCGGAGTTAAAAATTTATTACAAGGAACTTTGTTTATGTTTTCACATTCTCTAAGAAATAATTAAAAAGCCGGAGGATACCTCAGATCCCGGACTGAGCGGCGATCATGTCAGAAAGCTGCAAAAGAGGTTCACAGGAACGCAGAGAGGAAAAAGGAAAATCCAGGATATGTGAGAGCGGTGGACAATGATCGATTGACCAAAGAGGCAAATCCAGGATATGTGAGAGCGGTGGACAATGAGAGATTGACCCAAAGAGGCAAATCCAGGATATGTGAGAGCGGTGGACAATGAGCGATTGACCCAAAGAGGCAAATCCAGGATGTGTGAGAGCAGTGGACAATGAGGGGATTGACCCAAAGAGGCAAATCCAGGATATGTGAGAGCGGTGGACAATGAGAGATTGACATAAAGAGGCAAATCCAGGATATGTGAGAGCGGTGGACAATGAGAGATTGACCAAAGAGGCAAATCCAGGATGTGTGAGAGCAGTGGACAATGAGAGATTGACCCAAAGAGGCAAATCCAGGATATGTGAGAGCGGTGGACAATGAGCGATTGACCCAAAGAGGCAAATCCAGGATATGTGAGAGCGGTGGACAATGAGAGATTGACCCAAAGAGGCAAATCCAGGATATGTGAGAGCGGTGGACAATGAGAGATTGACATAAAGAGGCAAATCCAGGATATGTGAGAGCAGGTGGACAATGAGAGATTGACCCAAAGAGGCAAATCCAGGATATGTGAGAGCGGTGGACAATGAGTGATTGACCCAGAGTAAATCCAGGATATGTGAGAGCGGTGGACAATGAGAGATGACCCAAAGAGGCAAATCCAGGATATGTGAGAGCGGTGGACAATGAGAGATTGACCCAAAGAGGCAAATCCAGGATGTGTGAGAGCGGTGGACAATGAGCGATTGACAAAGAGAAATCAGGATATGTGAGAGCGGTGGACAATGAGAGATGACCCAAAGATGCAAATCCAGGATGTGTGAGAGTGGTGGATGATAAAGTATCAGCCCAAAGAGGCAAATCCAGGATGTGTGAGAGCGGTGGATGATAAAGTATCGGCCCAAAGAGGCAAATCCAGAATGTGTGAGAGCGGTGGATGATAAAGTATCAGCCCAAAGAGGCAAATCCAGAATGTGTGAGAGCGGTGGATGATAAAGTATCGGTCGAATAGTCCCCAAAGAGGCAAATCCAGAATGTGTGAGAGCGGTGGATGATAAAGTATCAGCCCAAAGAGGCAAATCCAGGATGTGTGAGAGCGGTGGATGATAAAGTATCGGCCCAAAGAGGCAAATCCAGAATGTGTGAGAGTGGTGGACGATAAAGTATCGGCCCAAAGAGGCAAATCCGGGATGTGTAAGAGTGTGGATGATGAGGATCGGCCAAAGAGACAAATCCATGATGTGTGAGTGTAGCAGACGATGAGGAATCGGCACAAAGAGGCAAATCCAAGAACTGTGAGAGTGGGATGACTGAGAGATCGGCCAAAAAAAGCAAATCCTGGATGTGTGAGAGCAGCAGACGAGGGATCGGCCCAGAACTACACGGAGGACCTGGTCAATGACCTGAAGAGAGATGGGACCATAGTCTCAAAGATTACACTTAGTAACACACTAGCCATCATTGATTAAATACTGCATGTCATGCAAGATCCGCCTGCTCATGCAAGCATACATCCAGACCCATTTGAAGTTTTGCCAATGATCATCTGGATGATCCAGAGAAGGTCATGTGGTCAGATGAGACCAAAATAGAACTTTTGGTATCAAATCCACTCGGCATGTTTGGAGGAAGAAGGACGATAAGTATGAATCCAAGAACACTATTGCAACGTTGAAGCATGGGGGTGGAAACCTCATTCTTGGGGTGGATTTTTCTGAAAAGGGGGCAGGACGACTGCAACGTATTGAAAAAAGGATGGATGGGGTCATATATCGCATGATTTTGGCTAATAACCTCCTTCCCTCAGTAAGAGCATTGAAGATGGATGGGTCATGGCTGGGTCTCCCACCAGGACAATGACCCGAAACACAATGGCAGGGCAACTAAGTAGCAGCTCTGAAAGAAGCATTACGTGGTCTTGCAATGGTGTAGCCAGTCTCCACACCTGAACCCAATAGAAAACCTAAAAGATCTGGAGAAGATCTGTATGGAGTAGTGGGCTGAAATCCCTGCTGCAGTGTGTGTAAACTTCGTCAAGAACTACAGGAAACGTCTAACTTATGTAATTGCAAACAAAGGTTTCTGGACCAAATATTAAAGTTCTGTTTTTCTATATTTTCTGTATCAAATACTTATTTCATGCAATAATCATACAATGTGATTTTCTGGATTTTTGTTTAGATTCTGTCTCTCATAGTTGAAGTGTACCAGCGATAAACATTACAGACCTCTCCATTCTTTGTGGGTGCGAAAG
Organism: Allobates femoralis; assembly: GCA_033576535.1. NCBI lineage: Eukaryota > Metazoa > Chordata > Amphibia > Anura > Aromobatidae > Allobates > Allobates femoralis. The sequence goes on along the minus strand of JARQOC010000010.1, from coordinate 32,637,072 downwards.
CTTGCAAAACTGGCAGAATATGAAATACTTATTCTGCACACTGTATATGCATGATATGGACCAGATTATTGGTTTGCTCGCCATAATCATTAAGTTGTCTCTGTCAGTGACATTGACCCAGTGTATAACATCCAGCCACACTGCCCCAGGTACATGCCTCCGCCCCATCCACCATATAAACCCCTCCACACCCCGGTGTATACCCTCCGAACCCGCCATGCCATCTGCCTTTACCCCCATGTGACAGGATGTCTGGTGGTGCAGAGGTCACGGATACCAGCGCGTCCTGTAATAGGAGCCACCGGGGTAACAAGTCCGCCCATGACATTTATTCATACAAAATCTTCCCCGGTCACGTGTGAGTGATATTATTGAGAAGTAGAAGGAATCGCAGCAACTCAACCACGAAGTGGAGACCCTGTATTGTTACAGAGCAGGGGCCGAGTGCTGAGGAGCAGAGGACAGAAAAGTCCCAAACGCTCTGCTGACCCCATAACTGCAGAGTCCAGACCTCCTCTGTAACATCAGCACAAACACTGCGCCCACCAGGAGCTTCATGGCTGAGCAGCTGTAGCCGTACATCACCAAGCACAATGCCGAGCAGCTGAAGCCATACATCACCAAGCACAATACCGAGCAGCTGAAGCCGTACATCACCAAGCACAATGCCGAGCAGCTGAAGCCAAACATCACCAAGCACAATGCCGAGCAGCTGAAGCCGTACATCACCAAGCACAATGCCGAGCAGCTGAAGCCATACATCACCAAGCACAATGCTGAGCAGCTGAAGCTATACATCACCAGATATTATGCTGCCTCCATTTACATTGTGCAAAGTATAAATTATAATGGTAGTCATGTGAGTATGGATATAATTGTTATATCTACAGATGGGTGAACCCACAGATGTTCGAGTTCATCGGATCCGGATGGACTTTTGTTTAACCCCTTTACCACCCAGCAATTTTTTGTTTTTTGCTCCCCTGTTTCCAAGAGCCATAACTTTTTTATTTTTCTGTCAATATAGACATATGAGGGCTTGTTGTTTGCGGGACGAGTTGTACTTTCAGATGCAATCATTTATTTTACCATATAGTGTACAGGAAAATGGAAAAAAAAATTCTAATGTGGTAAAATTGCAAAAAAAAGTGGCACGCCGTAGCTGCCTTGGCGTGCAAGGAGCTCACGAGTCCCATTTGTAGCTGCATTGGCATGCACGGAGCTCACGGGTCCCATCCGTAGCTGCATTGGCGTGCACGGAGCTCACTGGTCCCATCCGTAGCTGCATTGGCGTGCACGGAGCTCACGAGTCCCATCCGTAGCTGCATTGGCGTGCACGGAGCTCACGAGTCCAATCCGTAGCTGCATTGGCATGCACGGAGCTCACGGATCCCCTCCGTAGCTGCATTGGCATGCACGGAGCTCACGGGTCCCATCTGTAGCTGCATTGGCGTGTACGGAGCTCACGAGTCCCATCCATAGCTGCATTGGCATGCACGAAGCTCACAAGTCCCATCCATAGCTGCATTGGCGTGCACGGAGCTCACGAGTCCCATCCATAGCTGCATTGGCATGCACGAAGCTCACAAGTCCCATCCATAGCTGCATTGGCGTGCACGGAGCTTACGAGTCCTATCCGTAGCTGCATTGGCGTGCACGGAGCTCACAAGTCCCATCCGTAACTGCATTGGCGTGCACGAAGTTCACTAGTCCCATTGTAATGATTATGTAGGAACTGTGGAATCTGATAGCGAGAGATATAACGAAAATGAGACCAAGGTTTGGATAAATAATCTGTATTAACAAATAAACTAGTAGTTTAGAAACACAAACAAATACCGTGTTTCCCCGAAAATAAGACCCTGTCTTACATTAAATTTACCTCCAAAAGTCCCACCCTGTCTTATTTTCGGGGGAGGTCTTACATTAGGAAAAAATAAAAAAGACAAATTTATAGGACACTTGCGGCAAGTGCGGGTGAAAAAACCGCACTTGCCGCACAGCACTTGCGGCGCAATTGCGGCACGGCCCCATGCAATGTATAGGACACTTGCGGTTCACTTGCGGCAAGTGAACCGCAAGTGTCCTATACATTGCATGGGGCCATGCCGCAATTGCGCCATAAGTGCTGTGCGGCAAGTGCGGTTTTTTCACCGCAACTGCCATTTTAAAATGGGAGCCATTTTTGAGCAAGTGGCTTTGCCGCAATTGCACCGCACACAGTGCACACACACACAGTGCGCGCACACACACACACACACACAGTGCACACACACAGTGCACACACACACACACCCATGTTTACAGTACACACGTGTACGGTACCTGTTTTCGCCGGATCACTTCCTCTTTTCCTCTGCGGTGCTGGGTGACGATTCCTTAGGGCTGGGCAGCCAATCACAGGTCGCGCTGGGTGGAGATCGGCGGGGCACAGCAAGTTAGGCTGTGATTAACCCCATGATCTCCGGACCAGCGGCTGCACCAGGGGGACAGAAGGAGCCTGGACGGCGGCGTATACCGTAGAACGGTAAGCCTGCGGCAACTTAAAGAGAGGCCCGCGAGCCCCCCCCCATAGGCGGCCTTACATTTCCCCGCGACCCCCCCGAAAGCGGCCTTACAATCGGGGGGGGCCTTACATTAGAAACCCATGGGCAACCCCCTACCCTGCCTTACTTTCGGGGGGGTCTTACTTTCGGGGAAACACGGTAGTAGGCAAATCCTGAAATAATAAGCAAAGTGTTTCCAGCACAATATGTGAATGTCCAGAAATTATTATATGCAGCGTGCGACCGGCACAATATATGCATGTCCTGACATAATAATATGCAAGAGCGTGACCGGCACTTTTGTGTGAAATGTCCTGAAGTAATATGCAGAGAGTAAAACCAGCACCCATACATGAATTGTTCAGTAATAATATACAGATAGTGCAACCAGCACTTTGCATGAAATGTCCAGAAATAATATGCAGAAAGTGAACAGCAAACAGATGGGGTTACCATTGTACTTAGGGCTGAAAAGTCCCGCTCAAGTCCAGCACCGCAGCCCACACAAGTCCCAGATAAAGTACTCTGATAGCAAAACAAAGTCAAAGTTCTTACAGATCAAGTAGTTCCTGAAGTATAAAGCTCCTCTCCTTGGAAGTCTAGAAAGTAGGTAACCACAGTCAGGATCAGGTTGATGCACTGAAGACTGAAGGTGGTTGGGAGGTGATGAAACTGAGCACAGAGCAAATGAGCAGCAGCAGGAAGTCTAGAAGAAAGTCAGGAGAGTCTCAGAAGCCAACTAGCAAAATACTCAGGAAAGGACTTAATGGCAGACTAGAACTTATTACCAGTTTTGATAGGAAGTTCAAGGGCAAGACGAGGTACCAGACTCCATCTTGGCGAGGGCAAGAAGACACAAGCTCAATGGTAAACCTGGAAACCTTATACCCATCCGCAGTCACAACAGTGTAGACAGAGCTCACGAATACCATCTGCAGCCACGCAGATCAGCATGCATGGTGTTTATAAGTCCCACTCACAACCACATCGGCATACACAGAGCTCATGAGCCCCATCAGCAGCCACATTGGTGTGCACAGAGCTCACGAGTCCTATCCGCTGTCATGCATTTAGCCCACGAGTCCCATCTACAGCCACATCGAAGTGCATGGAGCTCACGAGTCCCATCCTTAGCTACATCGGTGTGCACAGTGCTCACAAGTCCCATCCTTAGCCACATCGGTGTGCACAGAGTTCACGAGTCCCATCCTTAGCCACATCGGTGTGCACAGAGCTCACGAGTCCCATCCGCAGCCACGTCGGTGTGCACAGAGCTCACGAGTCCCATCCTTAGCCACATCGGTGTGCACAGAGCTCACGAGTCCCATCCTTAGCCACATCGGTGTGCACAGAGCTCACGAGTCCCATCCGCAGCCACGTCGGTGTGCACAGAGTTCAAGAGTCCCATCCTTAGCCACATCGGTGTGCACAGAGCTCACGAGTCCCATCCTTAGCCACATCGGTGTGCACAGAGCTCACGAGTCCCATCCTTAGCCACATCGGTGTGCACAGAGCTCACGAGTCCCATCCGCAGCCACATCGGTGTGCACAGAGCTCACGAGTCCCATCCGCAGCCACGTCGGTGTGCACAGAGCTCACGAGTCCCATCCTTAGCCACATCGGTGTGCACAGAGCTCACGATTCCCATCCTTAGCCACATCGGTGTGCACAGAGCTCACGAGTCCCATCCTTAGCCACATCGGTGTGCACAGAGCTCACGAGTCCCATCCGCAGCCACGTCGGTGTGCACAGAGCTCACGAGTCCCATCCTTAGCCACATCGGTGTGCACAGAGCTCACGAGTCCCATCCTTAGCCACATCGGTGTGCACAGAGCTCACGAGTCCCATCCTTAGCCACATTGTCGTGCACGGAGCTCACGAGTCCCACCCGCAGCCACGTCAATATGCATGGAGCTCATAAGCGCTTTGTGTTTCATGGGGAAACACAATATTTACTATACTGAGGCTTTATAATTTATGAAGCAAATCTCTGTGAGACGTTGGCGCTGTCAACAAGGCGTTTTTTTTTCCCACAGGAGAAGTTATTTTACTTTATGGAGACGGGAAGTTGATTTTAATCCATTTAAATGAAGCATCTAATGTAAATGGGGAAAGCGCACACATAGCATCAAATTTAGGAGGAATCCACCTCACCCCGCTCCCCGGACTAATGACTAATTATATGAGCCTCTATTCTCAGGACCTACGTAATTGAATTATTAAAGCCGCGTTCGACGCTCCACTACAAAGTGCGGTCATTTATGACTTCAATTTTACATTATCTTTGAAGATTAAAAGAAGCAGAAATCGTTATAATGCGGGTTCTTTGTGTTGGCGTCTTCTGCCTCCTTCGCCCTCCCCGTGGGCTCGTGTGAGATGGTTGGAAGCTGCATTGATACGAGATGGTAAATATTTAGAATATTTGAGAGATCAAAGAGGTCTCATCCTCTCAAGATGTTTATCATGTCATTTTATTTGTGTCTCATCTGCAGCTCGCACGGCCCCATGCTGGTGCAGCGGGTGCAGGAGGGGCGAGGTGCAGCCATGGAGGGGCCTGCAAGATGTCCCCCCAATGCAACCACTGATGAACCACGTCCCCGGCACTGAGAACACCATGATATCTCACAAGTTAGAAGTCGAGGACAAGTCACCAGTGGCGTAACTTCAGGCCCAGGGGCCCCGATGCGAAAGCTCCAACAGGGCCCCCAATTATTGCAAATCTTTAATAACATTAGTCTTTTTCTATAGGGCAAAAGGACTTTTGGGTCCCCCCTAGGCTCTAGGGCCCGGGTGCAATCACAACCCCTGCACCTATTGTAGTTACGCCCCTGCATGTCACCACTGGCCACCTACACCATGATGTCCGCAGGTTTTTCACAGATGTTATCCTTAGGCCGCAGACACTCTATGTGAGATGCAAGCGAGATACTTGCATGAGTCTCGCATGACTCATCCTGCACATCCGCTGCCTCTCTGGACAGGAGTGTGTCATCGCCATACAAACACATTGAGCCGACACGCTCCTGTCCGGTGAGACAATGACCATTACGGGTGACTCATGCAAGACTCGTGCGAGTATCTCGCATGCATCTCGCAAAGTGTGTCTTTGTTCTTTATAAACGTAATCCTAATAACCAGTTAATTTCTTTGCATGTGTGGATGAGATTTTGTAAAGTTAACATCTATCAGGGAAACTTACTTGGGACAGTGTATATAGCTGCCAGAGGGGGAAGGAAAATGACTAGAAAGTTTACTGAGAACTATATTTACAGCTGATTGAAGGGGACGTAGAATAGAGAGTGACCGAACGCTATAGTCATGGCTGCCAGAAGGGGAAGCAGACTGATTGGAGAGTTTACTGTGGACAGTACTTACAGTTATTAGAGTTGGAGGGGTACTGACTAGAAGGCTAACTAGGGACTATATCCATAGCTGCCAGAAGGAGACAGAGACTTCCTAGGGATTATATTTACAGCTGCCAATAAGGTGTTAGATAAACATATAATACTTTACAATTCTCATAAGGATGTTTGTATTCCTCAAATCTTTGTCTCTATATTATACTCTTCAGTCCCTTTAATCTCCAGTCTATTTTTTTTAGTTCCTAGAATCTCCAATTTCTATTTTCCTAATAATTATTATTGCTATTATAATTAGTCATTCTTTAGACATAGCTCTATATTGAACCCACTACCCCTTCTAACAGCTCCATGTATAGTTCCCAGTCAGTCTCCTTCACTATCTTTACAGCAATAAGGTTGTGAAGGTCTTGAGACGGCTCACTTTTTTTACCCATCATGAGATGTTTCTTGTGTGGCTCCTTGGTAATGAGACACCTTTTTTTTGGCCATCAGTCAGCTGATGTTTTTTGTCACTAATTGGCAGATTGCTTTCTAATTACTGATAGATTTCATGTGGTGTCAGGACTGTCCAGGCACTGTATGCACGGAGGGGCAAGTGTACCAACTAGAATATAACTGTGTATATATACAGTACTGTGCAAACCTTTAGAGCTGCGGAAAAAAAGCTGCACGGTAAGAATACATGTGCTCCTGAGTGATCACTCAGCATATGGAGCCTCCACTTTCAGATTTGCTCTGGGCCACACGCCCTGCATGGCAATAAACCTTGCTCCACCTGTGTAAATATCAGTCTTCACTGTAGTTGTGTCTTTGTGCTCGTGAATCAGGCAGCTCAGGATGAATCATCATCAGTAGACTTGGATGTTGGAGGTCTTGAGTGTTGGAGGTTTTGGATGTTGAATTCTTGGGTGTTGGGGTCTTCGATGTTGGTAATCTTGGGTGTTGGGGTCTTCGATGTTGGTAATCTTGGGTGTTGGGGGTCTTCGATGTTGGTAATCTTCGGTGTTGGGGTCTTCGATGTTGGTAATCTTGGGTGTTGGGGTCTTCGATGTTGGTAATCTTGGGTGTTGGGGTCTTCGATGTTGGTAATCTTGGGTGTTGGGGGTCTTCGATGTTGGTAATCTTCGGTGTTGGGGTCTTCGATGTTGGTAATCTTCGGTGTTGGGGTCTTCGATGTTGGTAATCTTGGGTGTTGGGGTCTTCGATGTTGGTAATCTTGGGTGTTGGGGTCTTCGATGTTGGTAATCTTGGGTGTTGGGGGTCTTCGATGTTGGTAATCTTCGGTGTTGGGGTCTTCGATGTTGGTAATCTTCGGTGTTGGGGTCTTCGATGTTGGTAATCTTGGGTGTTGGGGTCTTCGATGTTGGTAATCTTCGGTGTTGGGGTCTTCGATGTTGGTAATCTTGGGTGTTGGGGTCTTCGATGTTGGTAATCTTGGGTGTTGGGGTCTTCGATGTTGGTAATCTTGGGTGTTGGGGTCTTCGATGTTGGTAATCTTGGGTGTTGGGGATCTTGGGTGAAGCCTTGAATCTTCAGGTCGTCTTTTGAGTGTTTTCTTTATACTTGTTGGTGTCGCTGCGGATGTTGGGGACATTTCCCGCCTCGTACACAATAATGGTAGATTATAGATACAGGAGTTGTGAAAAGACGGTGGCAGAAATTGTGCTGGAAACTTCAATCTGTCACTGAGTTGTTTTAGGATCAACATAATTACAGGAGAGAAGACGAGCGCGGATAATACGGCGACGTATGAGACCCATCCACCGCCCCTTTCCCGCACAGATGGAGCGCAGCTTTTACCTGGAGATAAAGGATAGTGATTATCAGATGCATAGTAAATGTGAGAAAGACGCAACTGGCGATTAATCGTCACGGACGCTCCACCATGACACCTTCCACCCGGGACCAGCGAGCTGACAACCAGGAGGGAGCAGCCACACTCAATCACCTCTAGGCCAAATACAGGGCGAATACCAAACACCCAACATGTCTGTCCCTATAATAATCATCAGACGCAACTCACTACAGCCCCTCCTCCACTACTGCTGCCAACCAGCCTGAATACATGTCCAAGAGGTGTCAGCCCTGCCCCATGGTTGTCAGTCACTCCCCCTGGTTGTTAGCCTGCCCCCTGGTTGTTAGCCTGCCCCCTGGTTGTCAACCCCTCCCCTTGGGTTTTTCAGCCTCATCTCCTAGTCATCAGCCCTGCCCTCTAGTTGTCAGATCCTCCCCCTGGTTGTCAGCCCGCCCCCTGGTTGTGTGCCCCATCCCCTGGTTGTCAGCACTGCCCCCTAGTTGTCAGCCCCACCCCCTGGTTGTGTGCCCCATCCCCTGGTTGTCAGCACTGCCCCCTAATCGTCAGCCCCACCCCCTGGTTGTGTGCCCCATCCCCTGGTTGTCAGCTTTGCCCCCTGTTTGTCCGCCCGCCCCCTGGTTGTGTGCCCCATCCTCTGGTTGTCCGCCCGCCTCCTGGTTGTGTGCCCCATCCTCTGGTTGTCAGCCCGCCTCCTGGTTGTGTGCCCCATCCCCTGGTTGTCAGCCCGCCTCCTGGTTGTGTGCCCCATCCCCTGGTTGTCAGCCCGCCTCCTGGTTGTGTGCCCCATCCCCTGGTTGTCAGGCCGCCGCCTGGTTGTCAGCCCCACCCCCTGGTGTTCATGCCTGCCTCTGGTTGTCAGGGCACCCTCTGGTTGTCTGCTCTCTCCCCTGGTTGTCAGCCCCATTGTTTGGTTTTCATACCCCACCCCTTGGTTATCAGCCCCGCCACTGGCTGTCAGCATTTCTGTAGGTTTATAGATGACTTCTGGGTGTGTGGGTTGTGTTTTCTTCATACATTTGTGCATTTATTGCCCTGTTCGCGGTCAGTGACGACACCTTAAGTCTTCCCATTGTGTTGCGCGGATTGTTTCCTGCATTGAATGTTTTTCTAGCTGATTTGTTCTCTGGCCTGTGGGGGAGGGGTCTGCATGTTGTCCTCCGTCCTCGCCCCGAGCTCTTTATTCTCTGGTGGAGGGGTCTGGCTTGTTGTTCTCCATTCTCACCTCACACTCATTGTTCTCTGGGTTTGCGGGGGAGGGGTCTGCCTCGTTCTCCATCATCACCTCGCACTCTTTGCTCTCTGGGTCTGCAGGGGAAGGATCTGCTTGTTGTCCTCCGGCCTCACCTCGAGCTCTTTATTTTCTGGACTGCAGGGGACGGGTTTGGCTCTTTCTCCATCATCACCTTGTGCTGTTCTCTGGGTCTGTGGGGAAGGATCTGCTTGTTGTCTTCCGTCCTCACCTCACGCTTTTTGTTCTATGGGCCTGCGGAGGAGGGGTCTGGCTCATTCTCCTATTTTCTTACCTCTGGCTCTTTGTTCTCTGGCCTGTTAGGGAGGGGTCTGTCTTGTTGTCCTCCTTCCTCTCCTCGCACTCTTTGTTCTTTGGCCTGTTAGGGAGGGGTCTGGCTTGTTGTCCTTCATCCTCACCTCACATTCTTTGTTCTCTAGCCCGCGGGGAGGGGTCTGGCTTGTTGTCTTCCCTCCTTATCTTGACCTCTTCTCTGGGCCTGCAAGAGAGGAGTCTGGCTTGTTCTCATCCTCACCTCACGCTCTTTGTTCTATGGGCCTGCAGGGGAGGGGTCTGGCTTGTTCTCCATCCTCATCTCACACTCTTTGTTCTATGGGCCTGCGGAGGAGGGGTCTGGCTCGTTCTCCTCCGTCCTTACCTCTGGCTCTTTGTTCTCTGGGCCTGTGGAGGAGGGGTCTGGCTTGTTCTCCTCCATTCTCACCTCGCACTCTTTGTTCTCTGGGCCTGCGGGGGAGGGGTCTTGCTCCTCCTACGTCCTCACCTCGCTCTCTTTGTTCTCTGGCCTTCAGGGAGGGTGTGCTTGTTCTCGATTTTCACCTCAGGTTTTTTATTCTCTAGCCTGTGGGGGAGGTATCTGCTTTTTGTCCTGCGTCCTCACCTCACGCTCTTTGTTCTCTGGCTTCTGGGGGAGGGGTCTGCTTGTTGCCTTCTGTCCTCACTTCATGCTCTTTATTTTCTGGCCTGCAGGGGAGGAGCCTGTCTTGTTGTCCTCCGTCCTCACCTCGCACTCTTTGTTCTCCAGGCCTGCAGGGGAGGAGCCTGTCTTGTTGTCCTCCGTCCTCACCTCGCACTCTTTGTTCTCCAGGCCTGCAGGGGAGGAGCCTGTGTTGTTGTCGTCCGTCCTCACATCGCACTCTTTGTTCTCTGCGCCAGCGGAGAAGGGATCTGGCTTGTTCTCCTCCATCCTCACCTCGCACTCTTTCTTCTCTGGTCCTGCAGGGGAGGGGTCTGGCTTATTGTCCTCCGTCCTCACCTTGGGCGCTTTGTTCTCTAGGTCTACAGGGGAGGGTCTGGCTTGTTGTCCTCCATTCTCACCTCGCGCTCTTTGTTTTCTGGGCCTGCGGGGGGAGAGATCTGGTTTGTTATTCTCTGTCCTCACCTTGCGCTCTTTGTTCTCCGGCCTGTTTGGCGCACATCACGGGACACACGCCGGAGAGGTGAGGATCTTTTTTTTTTTCTTAACCCTTGCTTCACTTCTGCAACGTATATATGTATATACATTGCGAAAGTGAAATGACATGCCAAAGAGCAGTTTTAGTGTACTGAGCATAAAATCAGTGCAGACAGTAAGGTGAATACCCGTACAAGCTGATGGCTCCTGCTCTGATTTTTTTCTACATCATGGGGTAACACTTTATACTTCTGTCCCCTTCGTTACAATGTGTCAGTATGGCCCCACCAGGTTGATCGCTTCTGATATATTTCTACATTATGGGGTGACACTTAATACTTCTGCACCCTACGTTACAATTTGTCAGGATGGTCCCTACAGGACAATTGTTCCTGAAATGTTTCTATATTATGGGGTGACATTTTATACTTCAGCCTCCTTTGTTACAATGTGTCAGTGCAGTGAGGTGATCGTCCTCCAGGCCGATTGTTCCTGAGATTTTTCTATATTATGGGGCGACACTTTTTTCTTCTGCCCCCTTCGTTACAATGTGTCAATATGGCCCCTCCAGGCTGATGGCTCCCGCTCTAAAATGTTTCTATATTATGGGGTGACCAGTGGTGTAACCATAGTCTGGCGGGACCCGATGCGAAATTTAGACCTGGGCACCTCCCCCGCATGTTGATGAAATGTATGCGCCTCATGTAATGTTCTAAATCCTTTAAAGACTCAATTGACCTCTCTCCCCCTTCATTATGTATTAATGTCCATCATCCTGCTATATATGGTCCTCCTCCTAGAATATGGCCCTTATCATGGTATATATGTCCCCCATCCTGGTTTATATGGTCCACCTCCTCCCGTCACCATAGTCATCCAATTATTAATGCATTCCCATATTCCTCCATATATTACAATGTACCCCCATAGTCCTCTATGTATTATAATGCATCCCATAGTCCTCCATTCATAAGGTAGCCCCCATAATCATTCAATTATTATAATGTACCCCCATTATCCTCCATCTAATATAATGCAACCTCACATCCCTACATATATCATAATGCAGCCTCATAGCCCTCCTTATAGCATAATACAGCCTCATATCATCTCCATATAGTATAATGCAGCCTCATAACCTCTCCATATAGTATAATACAGTCTCATAACCTCTCCATATAGTATAATGCAGCCTCGTAGCCTCTCCGTATAGTATAATACAGCCTCATAGCCTCTCCATATAGTATAATGCAGCCTCATATCCTCTCCATATAGTATAATACAGCTTCATAGCCTCTCCATATAGTATAATGCAGCCTCATAGCCTCTCCATATAGTATAATGCAGCCTCATAGCCTCTCCATATAGTATAATGCAGCTTCATAACTTCTCCATATAGCATAATACAGCCTCATAGCTCTCCATATAGTGCAGTCTCAAAACTTTACATATAGTGCAGCCTCAATACTCTCCATATAGTATAATACAGCCTCAAAACTCTCCATATTGTGCAGCCTCAAAACTCTCCATATTGTGCAGCGTCAAAACTCTCCATATTGTGCAGCGTCTAAACTCTCCATATGATGCATCCCCAAAACCTACCATATAGTGCAGGCTCATAACTTTCCATATACCTCTCCTGGTTCCTTCGCTGCTCTGGTGGTCTCCTCTGAGGATTCACTCAGGAGGAGGAAGAGGTGCCGCTAGCCTGCGTTCCACTGAGCACTCAAGCAGGAAGTGGGAGGAGGCGGAACAGTGGAATGCAGGCCAGGAAGCCGGCAGGTCAGAGGAGGTGAGGGGAGGGAGCCGCAGCAGGAAGCGGGAGGCTCCCCCCTTCCCTCCTCTCCCTGTCACAGGGGCCCTATCTGCCGCGCTGTCACATGGATGTGTGTCCTATGGGACGCACATCCATGTGAAGCGGGGACCTGACACTGCAATCGTCGGGCACAGGGGGCTGTTGGCGGCGCGGGCCTCTTATAGGTCCAGGCCCCGTCGCACTCGCGACCCCTGCGACCGCGATCGTTACGCCACTGGGGGTGACATTTTATACTTTTGCCCCAGCGGCGTAACTTCATGCCCAGGGGCCCCAATGCGAAAGCTCCAATGGGGCCCCCAATTATTATATATAATAAATAATATTAATCTTTTTCTATGGACCAAAGGGACTTTTGAGGCCCCCCTAGTCTGCAGGGCCCGGGTGCGATCGCAACCCCTGCACCTATTGTAGCCCTGTTCTGCCCCCTTCGTTACAATGTGTCAGTGCAGTGAGTTGAGCGCCCTCCAGGTCGATCACTCCTAATATGTTCTCTATATTGTGGGGTGACACTTTATACTTCTGCCCCCTTCGTTACAATGTGTCAGTATGGCCTCTCTAAGCTGATTATTCCTGATATTTTTCTATATTGTGGGGTGACACTTTATACTTCTGCCCCTTTCGTTACAATGTGTCAGTGCAGTGAGTTGAGCGCCCTCCAGGTCGATCGCTCCTGATATGTTCTCTATATTGTGGGGTGACACTTTATACTTCTGCCCCCTTCGTTACAATGTGTCAGTATGGCCTCTCTAAGCTGATTATTCCTGATATTTTTCTATATTGTGGAGTGACACTTTATACTTCTGCCCCCTTTATTACAATGTGTCAGTGCAGTGAGTTGAGCGCCCTCCAGGTCAATCGGTCCTGATATGTTCTCTATATTGTGGGGTGACACTTTATACTTCTGCCCCCTTCGTTACAATGTGTCAGTATGACCTCACTAAGCTGATTATTCCTGATATTTTTCTGTATTGTGGGGTGACACTTTATACTTCTGCCCGTTTCGTTACAATGTGTCAGTGCAGTGAGTTGAGCGCCCTCCAGGTCAATCGCTCCTGATATGTTCTCTATATTGTAGGGTGACACTTTATACTTCTGCCCCCTTCGTTACAATGTGTCAGTATGGCCTCTCTAAGCTGATTATTCCTGATATTTTTCTATATTGTGGGGTGACACTTTATACTTCTGCCCCCTTTATTACAATGTGTCAGTGCAGTGAGTTGAGCGCCCTCCAGGTCGATCGCTCCTGATATGTTCTCTATATTGTGGGGTGACACTTTATACTTCTGCCCCCTTCGTTACAATGTGTCAGTGTGGCCCCTCCTCGCTGCGTCTCCTCCTGGCTCCCATTATCCTGGATGTTCGTGTTCCTGGACTTCTTACTTTTTATTTACATCCTATTTTTTCTTAATTTGCCGTCTTCTGAGTAATCACTTAGACATGAAAGCGGCGGCAGTCACCACTTTAATAAATCCGCTAATCTCAACGTTCTGAAGTGACGCGATTTGTCCTGAAAAATAAAGTTACAAATGGCCTTTTCATCTTAATTGGATTACATTTTATTTCACATGGAAATGCGCAACCTTGCACTTAATTACAGCAGATTGACAGGGAGCGCGTAATATCTATTCACTGCGAGCTCGCCGCGTTAATGAGACGGAGCGGAACGCACCCGCGTCTTTCATTTCTCTTTAGTCAGATGTTACGATGAATTTTTAAAGCTGCTGCTGAAGTAAATAAAACAGGGGAGCCGAGTGATCGGATCCCCTTTGAGGACGGCTCTACAACTATCAGGACGTGATGGGCATATTACGGATCAAAGATGGAGGCTGTCTGATCATGTGACGCCCTTTGAAGGGATCTTTTTCTGGAGAGGGCTGTAAGTTTAAGTGCGGCGTCTCACATGAAACTACAGGAAAGCAGCACAATATTGTGTCATTAGAGATCATTAATGCGGCAGGATTAGGTATGTATAGATTTGCTGCAGAATCCGTAAGGTTACAGCAGTAAAAAACAAAAAAAATCCCCTATGCTGAGGCTGTAGATTCAATGGCGAACAGCTGAGGGTTTGTTACAATGTGTCAGTAACAGCATTGCAGACGTTTAAGTCTCCTCATACTGGCACATCACTCTCCACAAGGAGAAACCTCACCCCATAGATCCCAATCATAAGGATGTACAGCTGATGCAAAGGATTGTCTAAACTGATACATTGTGACAATCCTTCAGCTGTGTGGGCAGCTCTAGCTCAGGACAGGTTTTTAACCTATACAAGAAAAAATAACAAGTATTCCTATTCCCTGACAAAAAGAATTGAAAAACGGTGAAAGAGAAGGTATTTCAGAAAGTTACAGAACTTCTACATTATTTATTGTCCTGTACAAGAGTGAAAGATATGCTGCAGAAAGAAGCTTCAGACACAGAAGTAATAGGAGTTTGTTGAATATATACAAAGTGTCAGAGAAGAAATGTGAATCCCCTCAATATTTGGGGAGCGCCTGTCGCCTCCATCACTTCCACAATTATGCTCAAATTTTGAGACTGACCCAAGTTTTGATCTTAACATTTTGCTGTTTGTTTCTTGATCTTTTTTTCTGTTGATGTTTCTTTGGTCGCGTGATGGACATATATTGTCTTCTGTTCTTCCCCCGGCAGCCGGGGGTTGTCTTCTATTCTTTCCCCTGCGGCCGGATGTTGCCTTCTTTTTTTTCCCCTGTGGCCGGATGTTTTCTTGTGTTCTTCCCCTTGCGACCCAATGTCGTCTTCTATTCTTTCCCCTGCGGCCGGAAGTTGTCTCCTGCTCTTCCTCCGGCAGCCGGATGTTGTCTTCTGTTCTTCCCCCGGCAGCCGGATGTTGTCTTCTGTTCTTCCCCCGGAAGACGGATGTTGTCTTCTGTTCTGCCCCCGGAAGACGGATGTTGTCTTCTGTTCTTTCCCCTGCGGCCGGATGTTGTCTTCTGTTCTTCCCCCAGCAGCCGAATGTCGTCTTCTGTTCTTACCTCGTCAGCCGGACGTCGCCTTCTGTTTTTCCCCTGGCAGCCGGATGTTTTCTTGTGTTCTTCCCCTGGCAGCCGGATGTCATCTTCTGTTCTTCCCCTGGCAGCCGGATGTCGTCTTCTGTTCTTCCCCTGGCAGCCGGATGTCGTCTTTTGTTCTTCCCCCGGCAGCCGGATGTCGTCTTCTGTTCTTCGCCCGGCAGCCGGATGTCGCCTTCTGTTCTTCCCCCGGCAGCCGGATGTCGCCTTCTGTTCTTTCCCCGGCAGCCGGATGTTCTCTTGTGTTCTTTCCCCTGTGGCCGGATGTCGTCTTCTGTTCTTCCCCTGGCAGACGGATGTCATCTTCTATTCTTCCCCGGCAGCCGGATGTCGTCTTCTATTCTTTCCCCTGCGGCCGGATGTTGTCTTCTATTTTTCCCCCGGCAGCCGGATGTCGTTTTCTGTTCTTCCCCCGGCAGCCGGATGTTGTCTTCTGTTCTTCCCCCGGCAGCCGGATGTCGTTTTCTGTTCTTCCCCTGCGGCCAGATGTTGTCTTATGTTCTTCCCCCGTCAGCCGGATGTCGTTTTCTGTTCTTCCCTGGCAGCCGGATGTCGTCTTCTGTTCTTTCCCCGGCAGCCGAATGTCATCTTCTGTTTCTCCCCCGGAAGACGGATGTTGTCTTCTGTTCTTACCTCGACAGCCGGATGTCGCCTTCTGTTCTTCCCCTGGCAGCCGGATGTTTTCTTGTGTTCTTCCCCCAGCAGTCGGATGTCTTCTTCTGTTCTTCCCCTGGCAGCCGGATGTTTTCTTGTGTTCTTCCCCCAGCAGTCGGATGTCTTCTTCTGTTCTTCCCCTGGCAGCCGGATGTTTTCTTGTGTTCTTCCCCCGGCAGCCGGATGTCGTCTTCTGTTCTTTCCCCGGCAGCCGAATGTCATCTTCTGTTTCTCCCCCGGAAGACGGATGTTGTCTTCTGTTCTTACCTCGACAGCCGGATGTCGCCTTCTGTTCTTCCCCTGGCAGCCGGATGTTTTCTTGTGTTCTTCCCCCAGCAGTCGGATGTCTTCTTCTGTTCTTCCCCTGGCAGCCGGATGTTTTCTTGTGTTCTTCCCCCGGCAGCCGGTTGTCGTCTGCTTTTCTTCCCCCACAGGCCGAATGTTGTCTTCTGTTCTTCCCCTGGCAGCCGGATGTCATCTTCTGTTCTTCCCCCGGCAGCCGGATGTCATCTTCTGTTCTTCCCCCGGCAGCCGGATGTCGTCTTCTGTTCTTCCCCCGGCAGCCGGATGTCGTCTTCTGTTCTTCTCCCGGCAGCCAGATGTCGTCTTCTGTTCTTCTCCCGGCAGCCGGATGTCGTCTTCTGTTCTTCTCCCGGCAGCCAGATGTTGTCTTCTGTGCTTTCCCCCGCAGGCCAGATATCGTCTTCTGTTCTTCCCCTGGCAGCCGGATGTCGTCTTCTGTTGTTCCTCAGTAGCCGGATGTCATCTTCTGTTCTTTCCCCTGTGGCCAGATGTTTTCTTCTGTTCTTCCCCCTGCGACCAGATGTCGTCTTCTATTCTTTCCCCTGTGGCCAGATGTTGTCTCCTGTTTTTCCCCCGGCAGCCGGATGTCGTTTTCTGTTCTTTCCCGGCAGCCGGATGTCGTTTTCTGTTCTTTCCCGGCAGCCGGATGTCGTTTTCTGTTCTTCCCCCGGCAGCTGGATATCGTTTTCTGTTCTTCCCCCTGCAGCCGGATGTCGTTTTCTGTTCTTTCCCCGGCAGCCAGATGTCGTCTTTTGTTCTTTCTCCTGTGGCCAGATGTTGTCTTCTTCTCTTCCCCCGGCAGCCAGATGTCGTTTTCTGTTCTTCCCCCGGCAGCCAGATGTCGTTTTCTGTTCTTCCCCCGGTTGTCGTCTTCTGTTCTTCCCCCGGCAGCCGGATGTCGTTTTCTGTTCTTCCCTCGGCAGCCGGATGTCGTTTTCTGTTCTTCCCCCGGTTGTCGTCTTCTGTTCTTCCCCCGGCAGCCGGATGTCGTTTTCTGTTCTTCCCCCGGCAGCCGGATGTCGTTTTCTGTTCTTCCCTCAGCAGCCGGATGTTGTCTTCTGTTCTTTCTCCTGTGGCCGGATGTCGGCTTCTGTTCTTCCCCCGGTGCTCGGATATCGTTTTCTGGGCAGATCTGGACTGACGACCGCTCTTATTTCATCAGAGATTTTACAAGTTCTGGGGTTTTCTTTGTTATGGACCCAAAATGTGAACTCTGAAGACACAATGTGTAAAACAAAATCTGTGTCAATCCCAGAAGCTTTGGCCATGACTGTGACTATACTGGTCTCTTCGAGGAGCTTGGCAGGAGATTGTTCCCACCATCTTGGAGTCCTGTCCCCTGATCTCCTGTGTATGATTCTTGTGCGGATCCTTCTTGACCTCAGACAGATGGATCATGTGATATCAGGATCCTGTGGATTATCTCCTCCAGGATCCTCATTCTTAATGCCATTGGCTGAATGTTGGGGGTCGTCCAGCTGAAGACGCTTTCTGATGGGATCATGTAATGGGTCAGTATCTGTCAGGATTCTCAGCAATGAGGAGGACGCCATTAATCCGCAAAAAATGTTGTGCATTATGTTCATTGCACTTTTTCAGATGGTTTTTAACAGAACATATCTTCCTCAGGGGAACAGAGCGACATCTTGTATTCTCTTCTGGTTTGGGGAAGAATATTGAAAGCCCATGAAATGTGGCTTAGACTAGTACTAGAAGTCCCAGAAAACGTGAGATCCCAAGGTTGGCCTGTTCTAGATCGGTAGATGGGATGAGGTATGACCAGAGCTGCAAAGGGCATGGGCACCTTTGGACGCGCTTTTCTTACATGATGGTTTTACCATTTGGCTTCATTCTACATACTCTATACATCACAGTGACGGCAGACAGCTGGATGACTTATAGGAGAGGTCACAATTTGCAATGTCCACTTCAGGACGTGGTGACAGCTGGAACCAACTGGGGCAAAGTTAATCACTAGCCAATAGAGCGTCGGCATCCTGGCCATCTCCTGCAGTTACTTGTCCCTGGCTCTATGATCTCGTGGTAATCACTGCAGTGTCGGGCATTGGAGCATCGGCCGAGGAGGTTTGCAACATTCTGGTCTGGCTGCCACAGCGTAATGAAGAGGAGGTGGACTGGAGTAAAGCCAATATTTTTGGCCATCTCTAGTTACCAGTGATCCTCAGTGATCTCCTTCTAGTGTGTAACATTTGTCCACGTAACGTGACGCATGACGGTAGTCGTGGTTGAGGTCTTTGTCCTCTGCACCCTGTGCTGGGTGTGGGGACTTGTGTTGTGGTCGTGATACTACTGCACCTCAGAGTCCAGTTGCCACGATGGCATTGCCTCCCTCGGGGGGGTCATGCCATGCTTGGAAGCAAGGGAAGGTATCCACACCAGGTATGCCAGCACACAAAACACCTTCCCAACTCCAGACAAGAAGGGGAAGCTCTGAAACCCACGTCCAGGGGAGGTCTCCTATAAATTCTGGCTTGGGGGCAGGATTAGGAGTTCAGTTCCTAGGAGGACTGTGAAGAGGTTCCGGGCCATCCAGCGTTGTTCCAGGGCACCTAGCTTCACAGTCTCCAGATGGGTTAGTGGATTGTTATCTGTGTAGATGGTGAATTTTGCTGCAGCCAGGTAGTGCTTGAAGCATTCTGTCACGGCCCAGACCACGGCTAGGAACTCCAGCTTGAACAAGCTATAGTTGTCGGGGTTCCTCTCTGTAGGACGGAGCTCTCTGTTGGCATAGGCAATCACTCTCTCTTTGCCTCTCTGCACCTGGGATAACACAGCTCCCACTCCCGCATTGCTGGCATCGGTGTACAGCACAAACGATTGGCTATAGTCAGGGTAGGCCAGGATCTCTTCCCCTGTCGGGGCCCACTTCAACTGTTTAAGTCTTACTCTCTGTCAACCTGTTGCAACAAAACAATAATCTTGCCCAGACAATTTTCAATGACTTTTGTACCTATAGTAAGCATTGGATTATTTGCTCGTCAATCTACATCAACAACTACCATTCCCTGGGAACTCAGTTCTACATGCCCAACCTTAATAGCCACTTCTATGAACCCCACTTGTAGTAAAGGTTGACCGTTACTAGCAAATATAGTAAGACTGTCATCTGGGCGGCGGACAATGTCAGAATCTGCCCAATAGCTTGTAAAGGATATAGGGTATCATTGTCACCTGTGAACCGGTATCCAGTAAAGCGTTCATGGGGATTCCATCCAGCACAACAGGCAGGACCGGCTGTCCTCCCACATACCTGTCACGCCAGTGCTGCTGGCCGGATAGGTTCACTCCTGGGGGTTGACCTGCGGCCCCAGCGGTTTCTGGTTTAAAGTGCAGGATCTTGCTAGGTGGCCCCCTCATTGCAGCGGCGTCAGATGGGTTGTCCTGCCGCGTCGTAGAGGTCGGTGGGTGCCCACGTCCGCATCCATCCTACGGTTCACCATGCCATACATCCCGTGAGCGATGTGGCTGCCGCAATATTCGGGGGAAGCCGACACCTTCAACGACTTGAAAGAGCGGATAAAAAGTGTATTTGGGGTGTACTCCATGACGGATGAGCAACGCGTGACCATGTTAATGGGACAACTGATCGGCGCGGCCCAACGGGAAGTAAAATCCTGGCTAGCCACCGACAAATGGACTGTAAAACAAATATTTGCCAGATTAAAGGAGGCCTTCGATACCCGAAGCTAAAAGTCGTTTTTTTTTGGTGCAAACAAGGGGTGCAGGACAGTGTATGGGACTATGCCTTGAACCTGCAAGTGGCATTGAGGGCCATGAAAGAAGTAGACCCCGACAGTGCCCAGGATGAGAACAAACTGTTGACTGAACAATTTATTGAGGGCCTTCGGTGTCCCGGCCACTGGGCCCAGCTGCGTGTTCTGGCCCTGCAGAACCCTGAGCTAGACTTTGTGCGATTCAAGGACCGGGCCATACGTGTGCTGAAAGGAACCATAGTCAGCGGCCAAGTGCCTTCTCAGCGGCTGGCCCTAATGGACCACCCAGAGGTGGCGCCCTTTTCCCTGACCTCAGTGGTGGCCAGTGCACAGACCCTAGAGGCCCTCACCGCTGAGGCTGCACGGCTCCAGTTGCAGCAGCTGACCAAAGGGATGGCCAACCTGGCCAAGGTCGTGCAGTACATTCAAGGACCTAGACCGCCAGAGGGAATCCGGTTAGCCTCCAGCCCTGATGACATCCTGTGGATACACCAGAGGAGATACCCCGCCGGCCGAGGACAACCCACCGACCACTATGACGCTGCAGGACAACCCATCTGCCGCCGCTGTAACGAGACATGCCACCTAGCGAAATTCTGCACTTTAAACGAGAATCCTGTGGGGCCGCGGGCCAACCCCCAGGAGTGAGCCCGTCCGGCCCGCAGCACTGGTGTGACAGGTATGTGGGAGGACGGCCGGTCCTGCCTGTCATTCTGGATGGCATCCCCGTGAACGCTTTACTGGACTCGCAGGGAACAACAATACCTCATATTCTTTATAAGTGGTATTGGGCTGATTCTGACATTATCCACCACCCAGATGACAGTTTTACCATATTTGCTAGCAACGGTCAAACCTTACCACAAGTGGGGTTCAAAGAAGTGTTGGGCGTGTAGAACTGAGTGCCCAGGGTATGGTAGTTGTTGATGTAGACCGACGAGCAAGTAATCCAATGCTTACCTTAGGCACTAATGTCATTGAAAATTGTCTGGGCGAGATTATTGTTTTGTTGCAACAGGTTGCCGAGACCGACAACTTCAGACAGCAGAGGGTCCTGCAGAAAGAGCTAAGGGCCCTGATGCAGAGGCAGCAGGTGGAGCTGTCTGGTGAAGTTGGCATTGTAAGAGTAAGTGACTCAACTCCCATTGTGATACCCCCAAGAAGTGAAATGTTGATCTGGTGTAGGGCAGCAATAGGCCTTAGAGGGCAGGATTACCAAGCCCTGGTAGAGCCCGTGTATCCAGACAGTAGGCTCACTGCCAGGCGGGTAGTTGATGTCCGCAAAGGGAGGGTACCTGTACGTATCCTGAATTGTGGGGAGGAGGAGGTCAAACTGCCATGATATGCTACCATTGCTAAGCTGTACACTGTCTATAACAACGCCATCACAGCCGCGGAACCCTTGAACCCGTCAGAACAGGTGGAGTGCAATGGCTCTGAGGGGAGCTGGAGGACTGGTGCCAGAAGCTGCATGTAGACACCCCTTCACACCAGAAGCATGGAGTGTACCGGGTAGTCTAAGAGTACGAGCAGGTCTTTAGCAAGCATCCTTTGGACTTTGGGCAAGCAAAAGGTGTACAACACCACATACCCACAGGTGACCATCTGTCCAACAAAGAGAGATATAGGCCTATACCACCAGCTCACTGTCAATGTGCCAAAGAGATATTACGCAGCTCCAAAAGATAATGTGATATAATGAGCGCTAAGGTACACACAAGGACTCGGCCAGTGAATAGTTTACCTTTCAGCTTTAATCGACAAATAGATCCCTCTAGCCACAACGCGTTTCAACGCATATAGCGTCTTTCTCAAGTAAGCACTTGAGAAAGACGCTATATGCGTTTAAACGCGTTGTGGCTAGAGGGATCTATTTGTCGATTAAAGCTGAAAGGTAAACTATTCACTGGCCGAGTCCTTGTGTGTACCTTAGCGCTCATTATATCACATTATCTTTTGGAGCTGCATATACTTTCTTCCCGGCTGGGAAGTGTGATAGCCAGCAGCTCTGGGCCGCAGGACCTTGACAGACATCATTACACCACTCCCTTGGAGTAGTCACTTGCAGAGAGAGAGATACGGAGGGCACGTGCAGTTTCCATCCCGCCGCTCATATTCAACTAGGAGAGCCCAGCAGCACGAGCGATTAATCCAGTTGTGCGGACTTGCACAACTCCAGAAGGTGAGCGGAGGGGTTAATAAACCATCATGTATTGATCCATAACAGTTTGGCGCAAACGATTTTGTTTTTTCCCCTTTTGTAAAGAGATATTACGGGAAATGAAGGAGGCTGGGGTGATCAGAGATAGTTCTAGCCCCTGGGCAGCTCCACTATTCCTGGTAAAGAAGAAAGATGGTACAATGAGAATGTGTGTTGACTACAGGCAGGTTAATCGCATTACACATAAAGATGCTTACCCATTACCCAGAATTGAAGAGTCATTGGCTGCATTGAGAACTGCTAACTATTTTTCAACCTTAGATTTCACCAGTTGGTATTGGCAGGTTCCCGTAGCAGAGGCTGATAGAGAGAAGACTTCCTTTACGAGCCTCTGTGAGTTCAACTGCATGCCGTTTGGACTCTGCAATGCACCAGGAACGTTCCAGAGGCTGATGGAATGATGCCTGGGGCACAGGAACTTTGAAACCATGTTGCTGTACCTAGATGACGTGATAATCTACTCGAGGACGCATGAAGACCACCTCAAGCACCTGGCAGAAGTATTTGAGGCACTGTCCAAGTTTGGCATGAATGTGAAGCTGTCCAAGTGCCACCTACTGAAGCCCAAGGTACAGTACCTAGAACATGTAGTTAGCGCTGAAGGTGATGCCCCAGACTCTGACAAGGTCACCGCAATCAAAGACTGGCCGAGGCCCACTACCCTCAAAGAGGTGTGGCAGTTCCTGGGACTGGTAGGCTACTACTGGAGGTTCATCAAGGGCTTCACAAAGATGGCCGTGCCTCTGTAAGACCTCCTGGTAAGCCAGTCCAAGAAGGCAAAGGGCCCAAGTCCCCCCGCTGAAATGGGACGACAGAGAGGAAGACTCATTCAAACTGTTGAAGTGGGCCCTGACAGAGGAAGAGATCCTGGCCTACCCTGACTACAACCAACTTTCTGCTGTACACAGATTCGAGTAATGTAGGATTGGGAGCTGTGTTATCCCAAAGGCAAAGAGAGAGTGATTGCCTATGCCAGCAGGAAGCTCCGTCCTACAGAGAGGAACCCTGACCACTATAGCCGATTCAAGCTAGAGTTTCTAGCAGTGGTCTGGGCCGTGACAGAATGCTTCAAGCACTACCTGGCTACTGCAAAGTTTACCATCTACACACCGATAGCAATCCACTAACCCATCTGGAGACCACAAAGCTAGATGCCCTACCAACTACAACTTCCCCATCAAGAGCCAGGCAGGGCACATGAATGCCAATGCTGATGCACTGTCTAGGATGCCCCACTTGCCAGATGTGGGAGGAGACCCGGAGGAGCTGAAAGAGGTAGAGCTACCGGCTTTCTACCGCAACGGTGCGTCTAGTGCTCCCATGAGGTGAGAGACAAGTGACCTGGGGTGCAAGAAGCCACGTTTGACCCATTGTCCCACCATAGTTGAGCAGAGACACAAGACAGTGACCCTGCCATCAGCCTGGTCAAAGACCTGCTTCAGGAAGCAGACACACGCCCTGGCCAGGATACCCCACCAGAGGCGCAGCAGCTGTGGAAAGAAAAGGGCAGACTATTCATCTATGCGGATAAGCTGTGCAGGCGGCACATCAATTCACGCACCCATGAAAGGTTGCGAGGGACTCCAGGCACAGCAGCCAACACCTTTCCAAGTCTCTCGACCACAACAAAGCCCAGGAGGCACAGCATTGCCAGAGAGCTCAGGGACAGTAGCCAGAGGAGTGTAACCCAGAGAGGGCTCGAGCTGCCAGTCATAAGGGCAAGAGACTGTACGCAGGAGGAGAGAGAGGGTCACAGCTTAGCTACAGGAAGCCAGGACCCGCCAAGAGTAGCGCAACAGGGAGGACTCAGAACTCACCGGGTGAGGAGAATCCCAACTTGCTTCCATGCCACCCGGACTCCTAACAACTCTTGTGAATGGTATCCTGGATGAATCTGCTACTTCTACCAGTAAAGGTAACGGAGACTTCAACCCTTGTGTCTGTCGGTCATTCCGCGCCCTCAGTCCTGCACCTCCAACGGCCTACCACTGCCTGTCCTAGACCTAGCCCATTGGTGTCTTCAAAGGAGGAACGGGCAGGATGTTCATCTCCTTACTTTATTCCCTCTTTAATGATGATTGTCCTCGACCACCCAGAAAACCCAGAAGACACCAATGCCCTGAAGTGTTCTAGAATGATTTATAACCACATTCTGCTGGTCAATGATCTAATGGCTCAGGAGAGGATATTCAGACCAGAAGCGCATTGATGATCACTGCTGACGCATTCTGCTATGTACAGTGATACATGCAGGATGTAGAACACAAACCAACACACTTTACATCATCATTCAGCAAATACACGTGTATTTACTGTAATAAATACCCCTGAAATCCTTGAAGGGCATTAAACAGGAATTTATCATCTAAAAAATCCTTAAATTTGAGATACTTTGTTAGTTTGCGGCTGTTCATTTGTTTTATTGTGGCTTAAACATGAGCGTTAGTTGTCAGCAATCCCCTAATGTGAACAGGCATCTACTGGCTCTGAGTGCTGGAAACAGCTGGAGAGAAGAGACTGAATGTGATGAGTACACGCCAGCACGTAAGATGATTGGGCCACATAGACACCTGTCATGTGGTCTGCACTCCATGAGGCGCTCTCTCATTTCTGTGAGGCGCTTTCTTCTCTTGGTGAGAGACTCTCTTGGTGACAGGCTCTCTCATCTCTTGATGAGGTGCTCTCTTGACTCTGTGAGGCGCTCTCTTGTCTCTCGGTGAGGTGCTCTCTCATTGAGCTCTCTCTTCTCTCGGTGAGGCTTTCTCTTGTCTCTCGGTGATGCACTCTCGTCTCTCGGTGACGCGCACTCTCGGGAAGGTGCCACGCTCTCTTGTCTCTTGTTAAGGCACTCTCTCTTCTGTCGGTGAGGCGCTCTCTCTTCTCTCGGTAAAGTGTTCTCGTCTCTCGTTGAGGCGCTCTCTCCTCTTTCGGTGAGGCACCCTCTCGTCACAATGATGTGCTCTCGTTTCTTGGTGACACGCTCTCTTGTCTCTCGGTAATGCACTCTCATCTCTGTGAGGCTCTCTCTCATCTCTTGTGAGGCACTCTCTCGTCTCTCTGTGCTGCGCTCTCTCATCTCGTGAGGCTCTCTCGTCTCTCGTAAAGGCACTCTCTCATGTCTTGGTCAGGTGCACTCTCATCTGTCGCTGAGGCTCTCTCTCGGTGAAACGCTCTAATTTCTCATTGAGCCGCTTTCTTATTAAGGCGCTCTCACTTCTCAGTGGGGTGCTCTCTTGTGTCTTGGTGAGGCGCTCTCTCATCTCTCGGTGAGGCTCTCAGTGAGGCGCTCTCTTGTCTCTCGTTTAGGCGATCTCTCATCTCTTGTTGATGCGCTCTCTCGTCTCTGATGTGCTCTCGTCTCAGTGATGTGCTCTCTTGTCTCTCGGTGAGGCGCTCTCTTGTCTCTCAGTGAGGAGCTCTCAGTGAAGCGCTCTCTCATCTCAATGATGCGCTCTCTCATCTATCGGTGATACGCTCTCTTATCACTTGGTGAGGTGCTCTCTCATCTCTCGGTGAGGCTCTCAGTGAGGCGCTCTTTTGTTGAGGTGCTCTATCATGTCTTGTTGAGGCCCTCTCCCATCTCTTGGTGACGCGCTCTCTAGTCTCTCGGTGACGTGCTCTCTCATCTCTCGGTGACGTGCTCTCTCGTCTCTTGGTGAGGTGCTCTCTCATCTCTCGGTGACGCGCTTTCTTATCTCTCGGTGACGCGCTCTCTCATCTCTCGGTGACGCGCTCTCTCGTCTCTTGGTGAGGTGCTCTCTCATCTCTCGGTGACGCGCTCTCTCGTCTCTTGGTGAGGTGCTCTCTCATCTCTCGGTGACGCGCTTTCTTATCTCTCGGTGACGCGCTCTCTCATCTCTCGGTGACGCGCTCTCTCATCTCTCGGTGACGCGCTCTCTCGTCTCTTGGTGAGGTGCTCTCTCATCTCTCAGTGATGCGCTCTCTTATCTCTCGGTGACGCGCTCTCTCGTCTCTTGGTGAGGTGCTCTCTCATCTCTCGGTGACGCGCTCTCTTATCTCTCGGTGACGCGCTCTCTCATCTCTCGGTGACGCGCTCTCTCGTCTCTTGGTGAGGTGCTCTCTCATCTCTCGGTGACGCGCTCTTTCATCTCTCGGTGACGCGCTCTCTCGTCTCTTGGTGAGGTGCGCTCTCATCTCTCGGTGACGCGCTCCCTTATCTCTCGGTGATGCGCTCTCCCATCTCTCGGTGACGCGCTCTCTCGTCTCTTGGTGAGGTGCTCTCTCATCTCTCGGTGACGCGCTCTTTCATCTCTCGGTGACGCGCTCTCATCTCTCAGTGACGCGCTCCCTTATCTCTCGGTGACGCGCTCTCCCGTCTCTCGGTGACGCGCTCTCTCGTCTCTTGGTGAGGTGCTCTCATCTCTCGGTGACGCGCTCTAATCTCCCGGTGACGCGCTCTCTCGGTGACGCGCTCTCTTGTCTCTCTGAGGTTTTCTTTCTTTCCCATCTGCAGATACAATGTAACTTTGTGTTCTTGCTCCTCATTCCAGCTGATGATCGGGGCGATTGTCTCCTTTGATGTCTCATCCATTAAGGATTTCTCATTCGATGGTTTTCCTAAGATTACGTTCACATTTCTCAACGTCTTGGGTTTTGTTTCTGGGAAATCTTCTTGACCAAACAAACATTTTGTTATCTTGCCTCGTGTTTTGTGTCTCCATTTTGTGAAGGATCAGAACCGTTGTGCGGACTCTTGGAGAGGCTCCACTTCCCTTGACCTCTGAGGAGTCTGTTGAGTCTCCGGTTGAGGTCGGTGGTCCCGGAGCTCTGGGTATTGTCATACAAGGACGATCCCTGCTCTCTGCTATTCAGCCTTTGTTTCACAATGTTAAGTGCTGGAACATTAGGCTGAGTGTTACTAATGTGCATGAAAACAAAGAGCCGACATCCACGTTGAGCTGCTGAGTGCACAGCCATTGTGCCTGTGTATGGATGGCGGCTGCATATCTGCTCCTCACAATAACACATAATGGATAACAGTCTTCATCTTTACTTCCGATTCACATCCAATATGGCCGCCACTACCATATTATACCACGGGCCCATCATCCATCTTTCTCAGGCCCCAGAGTGCTCCATCTACCTCTCTGCCCTCTCCCAGTCATGGGCAACTTGTTTTCCAAATTTCCTACGCCTAAGACAGTAACGTGGGAACAAGCTTCAATCAGGACCAGTGGTGCATGCGCCAAAAAACGCGTTTAAACTATGGAGAATATTTATGATCCTGGACTCATCATCTAGTTTTTACAGCAGCGCAGAGTAACCACACATTTGTCCATTAATCAGGACCAATGGCTGCCTTGTGCCTCTATTTGTGAGTGTGTGAGCCACCCCATTTTCCTCAGTTGTAGACTACCTAAATATCCCCCTTATGCATCTGATCAGGTGGAGGGAAGAGCGAGACCTATGCAGTCTGGGGCTCTGGGACAAGCCCATGTTCCTCTGCCCCATCTCACCCTGGGTGGTGGAAGAGCAAGACCTGTGCAGTCTGGGGCTCTGGACAAGCCCATGTTCCCTTACCCATCTGACCCTTGGTGGTGGAAGAGCAAGACCTGTGCAGTCTGGGGCTCTGGACAAGCCCATGTTCCCTTACCCATCTGACCCTTGGTGGTGGAAGAGCGAGACCTGTGCTGTCTGGGGCCCTGGGACAAGCCCATGTTCCCCTACACCATCTGACCTTGGGTGGTGAAAGAGCGAGGCCTGTGCAGTCTGGGGCCCTGGGACAATCCCATGTTCCCCTGCCCCATCAGACCCTGGGTGGTTTAGAGCAAGACCAGTGGAGTCTAGATCTCTAAGGGTACCTTTACACGCCGCTACAACAGGATGGATACAATCCGCTACTTCACGTGCACGAGCACGCCCAAACAGTTACAAACGGGAAACGCACCCTCTTTACACGCCGCCACAAGGTGCGCTACGCTACGCTACATCTGTAACTAGCTACATCGCCAGGTGTCTCAAGTAGCCATCTGTAGCTCATCTTAGCTCATTTACACACCGCTACAACCAGCTACTATGGGCGGACCTGGTGCAGCAGGGACAGCTCATAGGCGTGCTCCAATTGTGGATTACGAGACGTCCGTACGCTGATAGGACAAAGCAATAATACCATGATTGGCCAGGCATCGCAGGAGGCTGATTAATACTTGACGCCCGAGCAATTGTGTAGTGTGACTCGTCAGCTCCTTAAATATGCCGCCCTGTGCGGCGACAACCAATCGCAACGCAGGAGCTTCCTCCAATGATCGCTGAAGGGGGCGCGGAAACTCGGACCCTGTGTCACGCCCCAGCTACATAGCATGGTGTAGAAACAACCCTTCTGTTCCTTCTTTACACGCCGATACAGCTCGCTACAATCGGCTTTGTAGCCATCTGTTTCCGAGCAGTGCTCGGAAACAGATGTATCTGTAGCCGGCTGTGTCGTCCCGTCTTCACACGCCGCTACTACGGGCTATATTGACGCTACAAGCTACATTTGTAGCCTGTAGCGGGTTGTATCCATCCTGTCGTAGTGGCGTGTAAAGGACCCCTAAGACAAGCCCATATTCCCTTACCCATCAGACCCTTGGTGGTGGAAGAGCGAGACCTGTGCAGTCAGGGGCTCTGGACAAGCCCATATTCCCTTACCCATCTGACCCTGGGTGGTGGAAGAGCGAGACCTGTGCAGTCTGGATCTGTAAGTCCATGTTCCCCTACCCCATCTGACCCTGGGTGGTGGAACAGCGAGCCCTGTGCAGTCTGGGGCTCTGGGACAAGCCCATGTTCCCCTGCCCAATCTGACCCTGGGTGGTGGAAGAGTGAGACCAGTGCAGTCTGGGGCCCTGGGACAAGCCTATGTTCCCCTACCCCATCTGACCCTGGGTGGTGGAAGAGCGAGACCTGCTGTGCAGTCTTGATCTCTAAGGGTACCTTTACACGTCGCAACCGCGGCAAGAAATCTGACCGGCGATATGTCACCCCGACACCATCGCCGTCAAATTGCCTCGCAATTGCAGCGTGTAATTTGGGAATTTGGCGGCGATAAAATAATTGTCGCCGGGTTCCGATTTCACAGCACTGCTCCAAAATCAGAGGCAATCATGAAGGCGACATTCCCGGCTTTTGGCGTGTGAACGGGCGATAGTGATGGAATCTGCGTCGCCTATTGTTCTGCCATAGGCGTGCCACAGGGTGCTGGAGTCCGCGCCCCATCAGCGATGATTGATGGTGGCTACTGTGTTTCCATTGGCTGTCACTTGACACCTCGCCATATATGAAGAGCTGTCACTTCAGCACCACACACATCTTCACTTACACAACCATCCCCAAATCAGTCCAATTACGCGCGCATTCAATAGCGCAAGCTATGCGGGGCGCGTGTATTGGAAATTGCACTGTGTCCACCATACTGCCTCACATGACAGTTCAGATGTTGGCCTACACATCGCACATGGGTGCCATGGATAGCGCACTGCAATCGCTTGTGAATTTGGTGACGCTGATGGCTATATTAAGCTACTCCGGCTCCGTGGACGACTACCTTGTTAGCGTCCTCAATGTTGTTTGGTGGCGCCAGTGTGCGTGGTGACGTCATGACATTTGTTTCGGTTACTCCCTGCCTGCCAGATGCCTGCCCCTCCCCTGCTCATAGAAGAACAGTCATGGCCGCCGCACAGCGCGCTGCCACATGGGTGTCTGGCGGAGCTAATGCTCCTCATAGATGTATGTGACCGCCAGGATTACTGGTGTGAGCAGCGTCACCGGCACCCACGGCTGCGCAAGCGCAACATACTGAGGTGTATACAGCAGGCCCCGCTCCACAAACTGGGGGTGGAGAGGACCTGCAAGCACATCCAGAAGAAGATCGCAGACCTCAAGCACAAGTCACCAGGGCGCATTGTGGATCTTCGTGCCAGGATTGCCAGGCTGCGTGGTGAGTATGTAGCAATGCCAAACACACATATGGAAAGCAACATACTCCAAACACTACACAAACATCATGTGGTATTGTGCCATGCCACATAATGTGGCCTAAGTCACCATGTGGAGCTGACACCAATGTGCATCTGCTTGTTGGTTACACTGCAACATGAACGTGTATAAAACACACATTTGTCATCCAAATGGTGACGGCTTTAGTGGTCCTTGACCTGTGTGGTGGCAAAAATAGTTGTGTCCTGACTGCAAAGGTGGCACCAACATGTTAATGCAATGTTGCACACCAACATGACACCTTGCAGCACATATGTGTGACCTGTGACACATACAATTGTTCAACACAATCATCACAATACAGAACACTGAATACAATCTCACTGCTATGTGTTGGCCCCCCATGGTGCGAACACCTGATGCTTACTGGCTGCTCTTGTGTTCAAGACTCAAATACCTACCATGCTTAGCCAAGGGTTAGCTAACATTCCAAATATGTGGGCACTGGTGTTAGACTCATGTCCAAACCAAATAATCCAAATAATGTCCAAATAATAATAATAAAAACCAGAGTTGGCCTCACCATAGGGTAGGCTCCGACCATAACCTTTTACCGTACCATTCACGCCGTCATGTTCCCTGAGGAAGGAGTTTGGGATATGACTCGGAAAATAAACAGCTACTACTATACCCAGACATACCGCTGTATCTGGTTTTTACATCATACGAACACAGCAGCTCGGACCACGAGGTACTTTGTCCTATTGGAAGCCCATTCACGCCGTCATGACATTCATACACACACACAAGGTGTTTTCCGTATGTTGAGTGCCTTTTCTTAAATTGCTCTGTTATCATGTTTGATGTTACAGATGACGAGGAGTCCGTGTCTGGGGACGCTCCACAGTCCCCAACGGCACCCGGGACACCCCCACCACCTTCCCTGGAGGGCCCAGCCAGACCCTCCCCACCCGGGACTCCACCAGACCTGGCCCCGGAGGGCCCAACCACTCCCTCCCAGCAGGGACTCCCCCAGCCCGGAGGCCCACTCCCCACAGGACTCCACCAGCCCGGCGGGCCCAGCCACTCCCTCCCCAGCAGGGACTCCACCAGCCCCGGCGGGCCCAGCCACTCCCTCCCCAGCAGGGACTCCACCAGCCTCGGCGGGCCCAGCCACTCCCTCCCCAGCAGGGACTCCACCAGCCCCGGCGGGCCCAGCCACTCCCTCCCCAGCAGGGACTCCACCAGCCCCGGCGGGCCCAGCCACTCCCTCCCCAGCAGGGACTCCACCAGCCCTCGGCGGGCCCAGCCACTCCCTCCCCAGCAGGGACTCCACCAGCCCCGGCGGGCCCAGCCACTCCCTCCCCAGCAGGGACTCCACCAGCCCCGGAGGGCCCAGCCACTCCCTCCCCAGCAGGGACTCCACCAGCCCCGGAGGCCCAGCCACTCCCTCCCCAGCAGGGACTCCACCAGCCCCGGGGGCCCAGCCACCCTCCTCCTCCAGCAGGGACTCCACCAGCCCTGGAGGCCCCAACACCCCCCCAGCATCATAGACTGCCAGCCAGCCCTGGGGTGCAAACACCCCACACCAGCCTGCAAGCTCCCAGCTGTAGGTGGTGTCTTGGTGAAGAACCCTCACCTTGAGCTCTGCTATAGTAGTATGTGGTGTCTGTAACCTACACTCAGGTTATGTGTTGTTATGATACTGATTTGTGTTTTCTTTTGTTGATGAAGGAGAAGAAGCCCGTGCTGCAGGCTGGGCTGTCAGCCCATCCCCATCTCCTACAGATGTGACCCAGGATAGGGATGTGCTGCGTACGTATAATCACTAGCAATTTCCTCAACCACCCACCCATACACAGGTATCTCACTAATGTCCTTCTTTCCCATACAGGTGTCCCAACCATTGATTAGCTGCTGGTACAGCTGCACATGGAGAGGGCACACCAAGAAGGGCAGCAACACCTTGCCCGCTTGGGTGCCATGATCCACGCCCTCCAGACAGCCCAGTCCGGCAGGGCCCCTAATCCGTCACCCCCCACCCAATAATGTGACTACACTCCTCTACTAATTGTTGTCCATGTTGGACCCTTGTTTTTTCCCTGTTGCCATGTTGGCACCTTAGTTTTTTAGGCCACGTTGGCCTCTTTTCTTATAGTGTCCCACATTGGGTAGTTGTATTGGCTACTTCTAACCTGACCAAGGCTTTTTAATTTTTTGGGCAATGTTTTTTTAAAAACGTGTAATAAAATTCTGGCCAGCTCCATCCTGTGTCATCCCTTGTTGCAACACACGCAGGGTAACGTGAGGTTACATTTCACCAACCACACTGGGCCACGGTTTATCTAGAGGTATATGGTGTGACATTGTAAACGTGTCACCATACTGGACCATCACAACCGCCATGCACCCCTATATGCCATCAATGTGTACTATATGACACCCACAGTACCAAACACACACACATACTGGTGTACGTGACACAGATATGGACAGAGTTGAGGGTAAATTAAGGATTTCTTTTCTTTTTTTTTGTTTTTCTTTAGATAATGTTTTTTTTTTTAAAAATGTGGCACAGCTGCCCATCCAACATTTGTGTGTCACCC
This sequence comes from Allobates femoralis, assembly GCA_033576535.1. Taxonomy (NCBI): domain Eukaryota; kingdom Metazoa; phylum Chordata; class Amphibia; order Anura; family Aromobatidae; genus Allobates; species Allobates femoralis. The sequence continues at coordinate 32,604,411 of JARQOC010000010.1, read as the reverse complement.
AATCTTGTGCACTGGCTAGTAGGCCTCTTCTTCCTCCTCTGCTGGCTATGACAATGGGGCCTCCTCATATACCCAGTTGCCCTGTGAGACCACAGCTCGCCTGGGCTGTCTTCTGGGGGGAGGTGGATTTTTGCGTCCTCCTCACCATGCGTCTTGCGGGCGCAGTGGGCCCTGAGGTTGTCCACGACGCCCCCCATCGCAGGGACCCATCAACGCCCGCCTCCAGGACACGAAAGATGGCCCGCTTGGCGATGTCACGCTGCTCTGGCTCCATGCGGGCCAGCATCTCACTGGCGGCGTACCCGATCCCAGAGCCGGGGGTCCTCTCTCGATCGAGGAGGAACCGTTTCGCCCAGGTACCCAGCTTTGTGTTGGGTGGAGCAGGTGGTCTTTGATGTTGGATTCCAGAGCTGGGCCCTGGGCCCCCCACCACTGGGCTCGGGCACTGGCTCTCCCGCAGATGTTGATGGGAGAGCCTCGCCAGCTGCTCGCTCCTCATTACTGGAGCCTGAAAAATAAACACAAAGAAAAGAAACATCAGCCACATGTTGCTATGTAATTTACGCTAATACCACAACCAAACACCCAAGACAACATAGAGGCAATCTCACCAAGGCTAACACCAAAAGCCACAGGAGCAGAGTTTAGAAGAAGTGCCAAAAATGTGTAGGTACAGTCCAGTATACACACAAACATATGTACACACATAGTTCAGTTCTGCCATGGCATGGACCAATGAAGGCACAGATGGGCATAGTATTGTGTGTATGTTGCCACCATCAGCTACAGACTCACACATAGCAAACCATTGTGTAGTGTAAGCCACTTGTCCTGCTCCAAACCGCTCCTGGGTGACGCTTGAGCGGCTCTAAAGTGTATCGCAGCAGCCACTTGTCACGACACGAGCGTGTATCCATCCCAAACTCCGAGACAATGGCGTCACGTATTAGCCTTCCAGCACAGGCTGGCCAATCAGGACGCTATTGTGTTGTCCAATGAGAGTGTTTGGGGCGCGGCGTAAAACAATGTGGCACGCCTATGTTCTCTCCGTGCTGAACATGTACCCCCACATTCCTTTGGGGATTGCAGCGTGTGAAGCGGCGTCGGGAGTCTACTGGATGTTTCCTGCTGTTGGAGTGGCGATTTCCGGGGCGACACATCGCCTGAGGTTGAGGGCGAAATTGCGGCGTGTAAAAGCGCCTTCAGCGATCTGAGGCAACCATGAAAAATGTGCACGCGCACGTTAGATCGCCTCCTATCGCCGCCAAAAATTGCGGCGTGTAAAGGTACCCTAAGACAAGCCCATGTTCCCCTGACCCATCTGATCCCTGGTTGAGGGAAGAGAGAGACCTGTGCAGTCTGAAGCACTGGAACAAGCCTATGTTCCCCTGCCCCATGTGAGTCCAAGTAGAGGGATAGTGAGACCTGTGCAGTCTGGGGCTTTGGGACAATCCCATGTTTCCCTACACCATCTGACCCTGGGAGGAGGGAAGAGCGAGACCTGTGCAGTCTGGGGCTTTGGGACAATCCCATGTTTCCCTACACCATCTGACCCTGGGAGGAGGGAAGAGCGAGACCTGTGCAGTCTGGGGCTCTGGGATAAGCCCATGTTCCCCTACACCATCTGACCCTGGGAGGAGGGAAGAGAGAGACCTGTGCAGTCTGAAGCACTGGGACAAGCCTATGTTCCCCTACACCATCTGACCCTGGGAGGAGGGAAGAGAGAGACCTGTGCAGTCTGAAGCACTGGGACAAGCCTATGTTCTCCCACTGCCCTCTCTGAACATGGAAAGCCTATAAGTCAAGTAGGGATAGTGAGACCTGTGCAGTCTGAAGTTTCGGGACAATCCCATGTTCCCCTACACCATCTGATCCTGGGTGGAGGGAAGAGCGAGACCTGTGCAGTCTGGGGCTCTGGGACAAGCCCATGTTCCTCTGACCCATCTGATCCCGGGAGGAGGGAAGAAAGAGACCTGTGCAGTTTGAAGCTCTAGGACAAGCCTATGTTTCCCTGACCCATCTGATCCCACAGATGTTGCAGATCCATTAACCCATTGCCCTCACTTTTGAAACTGACTCACCGTGGCCGGGACTCCGGTTTAGACAGGCGTTTGCTTCTTCCTCCTTGTCACGGATGGACCGCGCCTGCCGGTAGTGGGGCCCGGTGGTACAGATCAAAAATGATGAGACGTCTTGTGGGAACAGATTAAGGGGTTAATTTGTCGTGACGCCACCTATGAGAGTTTCGGTAACTTTACCGACGCTGCGGGGCCTCCGGGGGATGGAATGCAGCAAGATGGAACGCTCCCTACAGGCTGAGCGGTGATCCCCGGAGCCAGAAGCTGCACAAGATGTTGTGAGGCAGCTGCGGTTACCTTAACATGCGGATAGACAGTTCATAAGAAGGCACGGACACTGTAAGTCTCTGTAACGTGTTCTTTACTGTAACCAGCAAGCAGTACATGGCATACAGTTAGTAGGTAGTGGACCGGGTGGACTCAGCAATGACCAGTGTGTTCTCAGAGATCCGCGGTGTTCCTCCATTCTATCTAAGTACTGTGCCGTTGTCGCCCAGGAATACCAGATCGGGTACAGGGAGGCTGCTTGAATGCCCTATCCGGGGTATACGTTCCGGATGCTTTGGGGAGCCTTGGGTCCCTTGGTGGGTACACCGCTGGTTAGACGACTGGATTTGGCGATGGTGGGGTGCTCCTGTAAAGCGGTCCCTCCACTCCTCTGGTTCGCATAGCAGAGCTGAACTGCTGCTAGCTTCGGTACCAGCAAACCGGCTGTAGATGGGCACGGGATGATTTTGGACCCGCATGTTGACGCCCGTAGTTCGGTTGGTAATGCATCGGGAGTAATGCTCAACCGGGTTACGGTAGGGAGATGGCCGGTAGAAGGTGGCCAGGGGGCCGCACAGAACTGTGCAACCCCCTCTCCAGGTTGCAGAACTGGGAATCTGCAGAGGTCTTCTACGTTGCTGTTACAATCTCCGACTTCACTAGACTTCTCTCTCTAATTCTCCTAAACTTCCAGCTACACACTACCCTTGCACTCCGCCCACCAGGACCTGATTGGCCCTCTATGCTAAGTGATGCATGTAGGGTATGGATCTCTGAGTTAACCGGGTGATTGCTGGGTCAGAGAATATTGCTGCTGCATTTATGGCTGCAATACCCTCCTGTGACGCACTCGGTGCGGGGTGCCACATAACCCCCATGTCGCCCCCAGAGTGTGGCCGTTCCAGATAACAAGTTATAGAATAAAACCCAACAATCAGGTCAGAAAGGTCCATGTAAAGGGGTGTGCCCATGTTATTTCGGAGGGTGCAGTGGGACTAATTTTAGTCTCATGAAATCCTGAGACCACCTGCCATAAACAGCCCCCCCTCCCCGTGTTCTGATGACTGTCTTGGGCTCACTGAACGTCTGTCTTCACTTTCCCTGTTGCATTGACATTCAATCTCTGAAATACTCTGTGCTGCTTGCTGTGACTGAATGCAGAGATGATGTGGGTACAGCGCGGTACCACCAGCGCCTCGATGATCACCTTGCGGACCTTCATGTGCGGATGTTATACATGATTTCTCCGCCATTGTGCCTTTATCTCCCTCCGGGAATCACAATGAGGCGCATTCAGCTTGAAATCAGTAAATGCAGCGACTTGTTGAATGCAGCGTGCGCGGGTTCTGGAAACATAATGACGGCGTCCCCGGTAATGAAGGTTATCCCACTCTGCGCCCATTATTGCTGCGACACTTGGCTTTGTGTGACGGCAGCTTTGTTTCGATACCTTGTCGTAGAGGCTGAAGTGCGGGAAGTGGGGAGCAAATTGCCCTTCTCTTGTGAGGAGCCATTATCTGCTCTATAGACTCGACACCTGCTCTTTAGCGCACCGACGCCGCTGCACAAGGCTGTGATCACCATTGTTGGAGTGCTCTATGGCAGCCGCTGAATGTCACCTGCCTCTTAAAGCCATCACACCACCGACTGATGATTGAACTCCAGGGTCTGCTGCTCTCCAGCGCCGGCTCCTATCAGACGCCACATTCACGGCCATCAAGTGCCACTTGTGTGCGGCGATCACGAGTGTCCATTGTCTGCAACAACTGACTGTAATGGAAACCGCTCTAGAGACGGACACGGGGGAGGTGGACAGAGCTAGTGGTGGTATACACCCAGCACCCCCGGCCGTAGGAGACAGCAGGTGATAAGCAGCACAGAGGATTTCAGGGGAGGACAATACATAGGGTCTCAGCAGCACAGAGGATTTCAGTAGAGGAGAGTACATAGGTTCTCAGCAGCACAGAGGATTTCAGGGGAGGAGAATACATAGGGTGTCAGCAGCACAGAGGATTTCAGTAGAGGAGAGTACATAGGTTCTCAGCAGCACAGAGGATTTCAGGGGAGGAGAATACATAGGGTCTCAGCAGCACAGAGAATTTCAGGGGAGGAGAATACATAGGGTCTCAGCAGCACAGAGGATTTCAGTAGAGGAGAGTACATAGGGTCTCAGCAGCACATAGGATTTCAGTAGAGGAGAATACATAGGGTCTCAGCAGCACAGAGGATTTCAGGGGAGGAGAATACATAGGGTCTCAGCAGCACAGAGGATTTCAGGGGAGGAGAATACATAGGGTCTCAGCAACACAGAGGATTTCAGGGGAGAAGAATACATAGGGTCTCAGCACAGAGGATTTCAGGAGAGGAGAATACATACGGTCTCAGCAGCACAGAGGATTTCAGGAGAGGAGTGTGATGTACAGTGATATTTAGGGTCCCCAGCAGCACAGAGGATTTCAGGAGAGAATACATAGGGTCTCAGCAGCACAGAGGATTTCAGGAGAGGAGAATACATAGGGTCTCAGCAGCACAGATGATTTCAGGAGAGGAAAATACATAGGGTCTCAGCAGCACAGAGGATTTCAGGGGAGGAGAATACATAGGGTCTCAGCAGCACAGTGGATTTCAGTAGAGGAGAGTACACAGGGTCTCAGCAGCACAGAGGATTTCAGGGGAGGAGAATACATAGGGTCTCAGCAGCACAGAGGATTTCAGTAGAGGAGAATACATAGGGTCTCAGCAGCACAGAGGATTTCAGGGGAGGAGAATACATAGGGTCTCAGCAGCACAGAGGATTTCAGGGGAGGAGAATACATAGGGTCTCAGCAGCACAGAGGATTTCAGTAGACGAGAGTACATAGGGTCTCAGCAGCACAGAGGATTTCAGGGGAGGAGAATACATAGGGTCTCAGCAACACAGAGGATTTCAGGGGAGAAGAATACATAGGGTCTCGGCACAGAGGATTTCAGGAGAGAAGAAAACATAGGGTCTCAGCAGCACAGAGGATTTCAGGGGAGGAGAATACATAGGGTCTCAGCAGCACAGAGGATTTCAGGGGGAGGAGAATGCATAGAGTCTCAGCAGCACAGAGGATTTCAGGGGAGGAGTGTGATGTACAGTGATATTTAGGGTCCCCAGCAGCACAGAGGATTTCAGGAGAGAATACATAGGGTCTCAGCAGCACAGAGGATTTCAGGAGAGGAGAATACATAGGGTCTCAGCAGCACAGAGGATTTCAGGGGAGGAATGTGTTGTACAGTGATTTTTGTAGGGTTCCACCAGCCAGAGGATTTTAGGAGAGAGGTGTGTTGTACAGTGATATGTAGATTCCCCAGGAGCACAGAGAATTTCAGGGGAGCAGTGTGTTGTACAGTGATATGTAAGGTCCCAGCAGCACAGAGGATTTCAGGGGAGGAGTGTGTGGTATGGCGGCACATTTCTGGGTGTTCTGGGGCTTGTAGTACATCACAGGTGGTGGCCCCCGGTATGCGGTCCCTCTTTCGGTTCCTCAGGACAGTAATCTGCTACGACCTCAGCAGTAAGTCCGGCTCGCTGCATCCATTCTGCTGACTTGGATCAAGGGCGGAGGATAAAGTCGTCCTCAGCTAAAAAGCTGCTGATGAGCCAATTGCCGGCAGCGGCCCCGGACCTGCGACGACTTGTCACATCCTTCCCTGCAATGTTCAATCATGACCCTCCGTCCTCACCGGACTGTACAGGACGATCGCAGACTAACGCTCAGTGCGGGCAATCAGCAGATACACACCATATTCTGTACGTGCTCACGATGCGGAGGCGCTGCGTCTTGGATACAGCTCCTCTAGACATGAGAGACCCTGGGGTGCCGTCCTGTGCCCACGATCTGCGGTGTGTGCAGGGTGTCCTCTCCCTACATTCACCCCATGGGGATCGCTTCTGACTCCACAGCATTAAATGAACATGAGGCGGAGGTCCAGAAACTGCAGCGCAGCTGAAAACACGCTGCTGTGGGGTGAAGCATAGTGAGGATGAGATCTCCTGAAATCCCAAACACTGTGCTGCAACTCAGCGATTTGGACACAGCGGTAAGACACATCGCCCAACACGCTGCCTTTACTGATCGTGAGCACACAGCCTAAGAAACTATCACCAGGCCGGACACCGATACCACCCAGATACCACAGGCTTTATACCATGAACTTGCTATACATACCGTGTATTACCAGTCAGGAAAATGCATCATACTCCAGTCACCTTCAGTGCTGCAGTCACTATCCTGCTCTTACATTATGTCTTATCCCCCAGTCACCTCCAGAGTTGCAGTCACTATTCTGCTGTTACATCATTTCTTATCCTCCAGGCACCTCCAGAGCTGCAGTCACTATTCTGCTGTTACATCATGCCTTATCCTCCAGACAACTACAGAGCTGCATTCATTATTCTGCTGTAACGTCATGTCTTATCCTCCAGAGCTGCAGTCACCATTCTGCTGTTACATCGTGTCTTATCCTCCAGTCACCTCCAGAGCTGCACTCACTATTCTGCTGTTACATGTCTTATCATCCAGTTACCTCCAGAGCTGCAGTCACTATTCTGCTGTTACATCATGTCTTATCCTCCAGTCACCTCCAGAGCTGCACTCACTATTCTGATGTTACATTGTCTTATCTTCCAGTCACCTCCAGTGCTGCAGTCACTATCCTGCTGTGACATAATTTCTTATCCTCCAGTCAACTCCAGAGCTGCAGTCACTATTCTGCTGTTACACCATGTCTTATCCTCCAGTCACCTCCAGAGCTGCACTCACTATTCTGCTGTTACATTGTGTCTTATCCTCCAGTCACCTCCAGAGCTGCAGTCACTATTCTGCTGTTACATTGTGTCTTATCCTCCAGTCACCTCCAGAGCTGCAGTCACTATTCTGCTGTTACATTGTGTCTTATCTTCCAGTCACCTCCAGAGCTGCACTCACTATTCTGCTGTTATATCACGTCTTAGGCCCTATGCCCACGCTGCATTTCTTTACGCTGCGTATTATCATTGATAAAGTTTAATCTGCAGTTGTGAATTGTTGACCTATCAGCGGTTTCCTGACTTCATTGCACGACTACAAACAACCCGCACCAAAATTGTGTCAAAACCGCAAATACTGATGTTGACTGCAAAATGGATGGATTTGAGGCTCCAAATACACAGCGTGGACACAAGGCAGACAAAAAGGGGAGAAGCTATATATAGATTCATTGAGGGGGAGGAGCTAGAGGAAGACATGGGGAGGGGATAGAGGAAGACATGGGGAAGAGCTAGAGGCAGACACAGAGGGGAGGTACTAGAGGCAGACATAGAGGGGAGGGGCCAAAGGCAGACACATAGAGGGGAGGGGCCAGAGGCAGACACAGAGGGGAGGTGCTAGAGGCAGACACATAGAAGGAGGGGCTAGAGGCAGACACATAGAGGGGAGGGGCTAGAGGCAGACATAGAAGGGAGGGGCTAGAGGCAGACACAGAGGGGAGGTGCTAGAGGCAGACACATAGAAGGAGGGGTTAGAGGCAGACACATAGAGGGGAGGGGCTAGAGGCAGACACAGAGGGGAGGTGCTAGAGGCAGACACATAGAAGGAGGGGCTAGAGGCAGACACATAGAGGGGAGGGGCTAGAGGCAGACACAGAGGGGAGTGGATAGAGGCAGACACATAGAGGGGAGGGGCTAGAGGCAGAACACAGAGGGGAGGGGCTAGAGGTAGACACAGAGGGGAGGTGCTAGAGGCAGACACAGAGGGGAGGTGCTAGAGGCAGACACATAGAGGGGAGGGGCTAGAGGCAGACACAGAGGGGAGGTGCTAGAGGCAGATACATAGAGGGAAGGGGCTAGAAGAAGACACATTGAAGGGAGGGGCTAGAGGCAGACACATAAAAGGAGGGGCTAGAGGCAGACACAGAGGGGAGGGGCTAGAGGCAGACACAGACGGGAGGTGCTAGAGGCAGATACATAGAGGGGAGGGGCTAGAAGAAGACACATTGAAGGAGGGGCTAGAGGCAGACACAGAGGGGAGGTGCTAGAGGCAGATACATAGAGGGGAGGGGCTAGAAGAAGACACATTGAAGGGAGGGGCTAGAGGCAGACACATAAAAGGAGGGGCTAGAGGCAGACACAGAGGGGAGTGGATAGAGGCAGACACATAGAGGGGAGGGGCTAGAGGCAGACACAGAGGGGAGGGGCTAGAGGTAGACACAGAGGGGAGGTGCTAGAGGCAGACACAGAGGGGAGGTGCTAGAGGCAGACACATAGAGGGGAGGGGCTAGAGGCAGACACAGAGGGGAGGTGCTAGAGGCAGATACATAGAGGGGAGGGGCTAGAAGAAGACACATTGAAGGGAGGGGCTAGAGGCAGACACATAAAAGGAGGGGCTAGAGGCAGACACAGAGGGGAGGTGCTAGAGGCAGATACATAGAGGGGAGGGGCTAGAAGAAGACACATTGAAGGGAGGGGCTAGAGGCAGACACAGAGGGGAGGTGCTAGAGGCAGATACATAGAGGGGAGGGGCTAGAAGAAGACACATTGAAGGGAGGGGCTAGAGGCAGACACATAAAAGGAGGGGCTAGAGGCAGACACAGAGGGGAGGGGCTAGAGGCAGACACATAGAAGGAGGGGCTAGAGGCAGACACATAGAAGGTAGGGGCTAAAGGCAGACACAGAGGGGAGGGGCTAGAGGCAGACACAGGGGAGGGGCTAAAGGCAGACACATAGAGGGGAGGGGCTAGAGGCAGACACATAGAAGGGAGGGGCTAGAGGCAGACACAGAGGGGAGGGGCTAAAGGCAGACGCATAGAGGGGAGGGGCTAGAGGCTGACATAGGGGAGGGGCTAGAGGCAGACACATAGAGGGGAAGGGCTAGAGGCAGGCACATAGAAGGGAGGGGCAAGAGACAGATGCATAGAGGGGAGGGGCTAGAGGCAGACACAGGGGAGGGGCTAGAGGCAGACACAGAGGGGAGGGGCTAAAGGCAGACACATAGAAGGGAGGGGCACGAGGCAGATACAGAGGGGAGGGGCTAAAGGCAGACACATAGAGGGGAGGGCTAGAGGCAGACACAGAGGGGAGGGTCTAGAGGCAGACACATAGAGGGGAGTGGCTAGAGGCAGGTACATAGAAGGAGGGGCTAGAGGCAGACATAGAGGGGAGGGGCTAGAGGCAGACACATAGAGGGAAGGGGCTAGAGGCAGACACATGTGCGGGGAAGTGCAGGGATTCAGTGACATACTTTGAGGCATTTGTGTAGTATGCTGCCATCTGGTGATCAGAAGTGATAGACAAAGGAACTAAAAGCAGATGGGTTAGTTGAAAGGGGGAAAGGGAATCTGCATGAACAGGGGAGTGATCTGCTGTGGCTCAGCAAGAAACTATGTTAATCACAGAGGCCCTGACAGTAAGCCTGTCTCCACCATATCTGCACCTGCAGAAGAGTTTGTGTAAATGCAAAACCATTGTCAGCAGTGTAAGAGGACTTTACTGAAGAAAAAGGAATACTGGTATCTTGGTTCAAAGGACGGAACCCCTGATTAGAGGGATAAACCGCTGATCGAGTGAGCAGCAGGCATAGAAGCCTGATTAAAGGGATGGAACCTCTCAATGAGTGGGGCAGGCGCAGGACAACAGGAACAGTTTAGTGATACAGGAATCTGCCTTCAGTAGGAGAATTGTGGCCTAGCAGGAGTATGAAACATCACACTGGGACCAGGGAAGGGATTGGTGGTGCCTCACTGGATCTGGATGAACACAGTTGCCAGGAACAAGTGGCTGGATCTCTCTCTCTCTCTCCCTCCCTCCCTCTCTCTCTCTTTCTCTTTCTCTCTCTCTCTCCCTCTCTCTCCTTCTCTCTCCCTCTCCCTCTCTCAAGGGGCTCGACCTTTGGTGGGTGATCCTGGCGAGGCTGCACTTTCTAGACAGGGTGTCAGGCCTGATGAACTGACTTGTGACGACCGGTGTGGACGGCTCAGGCGCTGAACACCATGCACTGTATCCTCGGAGCCGGTACTCCATTAGATGGACCAGGGTTCCCCCAGAGTATGGGCACTCCGAAATGGGGTCCCCTCTTTCTTTTCCCGGGATGCCTCTTCTCTAGGCCCCCTTCCTGGGAGTCTCCTTCTCTTGCTCGGAGGCTCCCCTCTTCTTCGCTCCTCAGTGCAAACTAGAACTCCACTGTCTGACTTCCCTCCTTCCCTAACTCTGCCCAATGGGAATGGGACTGCCCGTCTACCCGGGGTTAAGTGTGGGAGGTGCTGGGATGGGATCCACTTGCAAACCTTACTCTCCCCTGTGACAGGAATCACTGCACACTCATTTGTGGGTGCAGTACCCCTACTGTGGCGCACTGACCAGTGGGGCGCCACACCTACGAGGCCAAACGGAGACCAGAGGTGCAGAAGTTGGTCGTCACCAACGGTAAAGGGGGTAAGCCGTCGACCACCATCCCTGCCCCTGCCAGCCGACCGTCTGAAGGCCTCGTCCCCTCTGCCAGCACTTGGCTGACAGCTGACGCACGCAAGTGCTTTACCTGTGGACAACCAGGACATATGAGCGACACTTGTCCGGAGAGGCAGAAGAAGAACCCCCCATCTGAGGCCCCAGGCCCTAGTGCGACTATTTGGTTTGTGGGTGGTACGGGTGGGAGTTCCCGGGAGAACTTGCAGTCAGTCACGGTGGGCAACACCATCAATGTGGGGATCAGCGACTCTGGCGCAGAACAAACTCTCATCCGCCCCGAATACGTGTATCCTCATGAACTCATCCCTGGAAAGAAACTGTCACCGGTATTGGGGGTGAGTGCCGATCTGTGCCCATGGCCCGAGTTTATCTGGACTAGGGTGTGAGAAGAGGGTGGAGGGAGGTTGGGGTAACCAAGAATCTCCCCTCCAATGTGTTACTGGGAATAGATTTGGGGCCGTTGGTTGCACATTATGTCCCGGATAACCCTCCCAGATCTGATATGTTAGGTAATGTCAAGGTTAATAATGTGAATGGTAATGTCAATGTTGATAATGTGCACAGAAATGTCAATGTGTTGCCTGTTAATAATGTAAATCATGGTGTTATGGAACTCCGTCATATCACACCGCAGGGTAATATTACTGAAAATCCCATGAAGGTAGCAGGAATCAGCACTAGGGGAGATGGAGGCGGGCATGGCAACCACAAGAGCGGTGGTTGTGTGCCACCTGCCAGTGTTATAACAGACCGTGACATGGCGGGTGCTAGCTGCTCCATGGTAAGTGCTAATCAGGGGACATCACAGCTTGATGGGCCTCATGGAGGAGAACTCAGCCATGTCACGCCACGAGCTGGCATCGCTGAGAGTCCCCTCAAGGTTGTAGAAATTGTTGCTAGGGGAGATGGAGGCAGGTATGGAAACCACAAGAGCAGTGGTTACGTGCCACCTGCCCGGGTCACAACAGACTGTGACATGGCGGGTGCAAGCTGCCCCATCCTTAGCATTGATCCCGAGGGATCACCAGAAGAGGGAAGTGTGTTTTCTCCAACCAGGCACGTGGGTGGGAACACAGAGCCCATACTCAGTCTGGTTGATGGGAAAGATGTGCTCACTACCTATCCGGACGATGGAGGAGCAGCCTCCATATCCTGTCCAAGTAGTGACAGACCATACTCCACAGTCGGCCTAGACGATGGGGAGATCGAGCCCATTGTTTATCCGACTGATTGGAAGACAGGCCTCCCTGCCTTTCAGGACCCTGGGAAAGAGGTACCCTTGGCTTGTCTGGATGGGAGACTGGTACGCTTAGTCTGTCAGGGAGATGGGAGAGCAAGCCCCCTCACCTGTCAGAAGGGTGGAATAGGAGCCCTACAGCCTGTAAAGTTAAGGGAAAACTTCAGTCCATGACTTGTCAGGGTGAAGGGAAAGCTGGGTCGCTGGCTGATCAGGCCAATCAGAGGATGGTGTTATCCCCTGAGGAGATTGCCTTCCGAGGCGCTATCATTCGCACCCTGAGTACTGGGAGTACAGGGCCTGCACTGCATTCTGGGTCCTCAACCTGTAGAGGGATAACCAAACCACCTGCTGACCCAGAACAGGTCCAAGATGGTTACTGTGAAGTTGGGGCTATCTCTAGCCAGGGGTTTCGGACTGCTGACCCAGCCAATGACAGTCTTGAGGTGCTGGAGGGCCTCGCAGAGACCCCTGTCTCTGAGCCCGAATTGAAGAAGGTCCTGTGGGATCCAGGTAGCGGGAGAGATCACCAGTCTGCGCATGTCAGAAGAATCAGAGGTCCTTCCTCCGTAGTGCAGTCTAAATTGGGGAGGTGTCAGGAAAGTATGAATTTTTCTCATTATTTTAAGATGTTGGAAAAGTCAGCCAAACCTGACATAAGACTTTCCCTCATTACGGGTTTCTGTAGATCAGATTTCCTCTCCCTCCCCTGTCAGGTATTTATGGTCGGCAGAGTCATAAATACCTGAAGCGAAGCAAAAACCTTTTGTCTTTTCCCTCCAAGGTTCTTTGTCTTAAAAGATAGTTTTATTAATGTCAAATTTAATAAGGTCCGTTCATGCCACACACACATAAATAATATGATCAGATTATCTACATTTTTGCCTATCCAATGGTACCGCTTAGAGATCTGTGAAACCATCAGAAACCTAGGAAATGAGTTCTAGCCTTCTGAACATCATAAATATGTCATATTTGATATCCATCTTCGTGGAATTACACGAGGGTAAACATGGTGTACATATTTTCAATGTGGGAGCGTCCCACCCAGAAATATGAAACATGGAGGGGTTTTGAGAATTGTGTAAGAGGAGGATCTTAGACAGTCAGCCCCCCAGGGAGATGAACACAGGGGGGGCTTGATTGTGTCCTTACTTAAAACCAAAGCGTCCATTTTGGCTTCATTCCAGCTTAAGAGAAGGACGCAGCAACACTCAGTGCTACGAGGCCGGGATCCTAACCCAACTCCAGGGTGCCTTCCCCCACTGACCCTCAAACGCACGGAACAGGTTGTAGTCTTTCTTACTTTAATTCCTTTTATTTTAATAACTGTCTTAGGCCCCTTTCACATCAGCGTTTTTTTTAAATCGCGGCAGATGCGGTGAAAAAAACGCATCTGCCGCGATTACCGCATAACCGCGACACTTGCGGCACAATTGCGGCAAGCCCCATAGAATGTCTATGCGGGCTTGCGGCAGGTGCGGCAAGTGTGGTATCAGCACTTGCGGCAGGTGCGGCCGCAAAAAAACCGCGGCTGACCACGGTTTTTTTTGCGGCCGCACTTGCCACACCTGCTGCACACTTACCGCAAGCCCCATAGACATTGCATGGGACTTGCCGCAACTGTGCCGCAAGTGTTGCGGTTATGCGGTAATCACGGCAGATGCGTTTTTTTCACCGCATCTGCCGCGATTTAAAAAAACCGCTGATGTGAAAGGGGCCTTATGCATATATGTAAATTGTCTCTTTTGTAATAACTTGTCTATCTTTTGTAAACCCTGCCATCTTTTTGGAGTAAACTTTATCAATTTACTTAGTTTCGTTCGCCACCCCGCTTTTGACGTTACCAGACAGGTGACCGATCCACCTGAAAGAGATCGGTGGTGGCAGCATAACGTTTTGTATTTATGTGATATTGTGGACCTGAGGGTGACTGGATCGAGGTATATATACGTTCCTGGCAGGAACTAGTGGTATATATACTGTACATTCCGTCACATCCACAGTATACAACATGGGGCAGCTGGACTCCTTTCTTATTCTCTGTCAATACCGGATTTGTCCAGCAGGATAAGGGGGCGTCAGAGAGCTGCATGTCCTGACTAAGTCTTTGTGACAATTGGTGGCAGAGCGGTGGGATCAGAACATTAGTGATCTAGTTTGAGCACTCATTCCTCTCACTAAAAACTTGCACGGTTCTTACGAGAACTCTGCACAAATGTTTTGAAGATCGAACTCGGTGTTCAGTTGCAGGTCCTGACCAGTGGCGTAACTTTAGACCCAGGGGCCCCAATGCGAAAGCTCCAACAGAGCCCCCAATTATTGCAAATCTTTAATAGTATTAGTCTTTTTCTATAGGCCAAAGGGACTTTTGGGGCCCCCTAGGCTGCAGGGCCCGGGTGCGATCGCAACCCCTGCACCTATTGTAGCTACGCCCCTGGTCCTGACTAAGTCTTTGTGACACAAAGAAAGAAGAAAAGTTCCAGCACCAGGCGTCTCTTCATTAAAATCTTCAATATTTGATTTCCATGTCAAGAATAAAACATCATGCGAGGACCCAGACCCTAAACACTTGACGCGTTTCGAACAAAGGTCTTAATCATAGGTATCAATATATGATTACCTGCTGTGAGGGCCTGGAGCGACACGTGTAATCGAGGACTAGGAGTGGCCGAGGGAAGACCTTGCAGATTCAGCGTGCACTCTTAATGGTTGACAGACTATAATATTGGTCAGGGTATAATATTGACAGTAAGTTGGTTTGTGTCTGGTTATATAATGTGAATTCCTCTGGACAGCGGATATTTATATAAGGTGATTGATGTCGCCTTTCTATGTGCACTATCTCCGAGTCTGTTATTTTATAGGGCAACGTTCAGAGCAATAGGGACAAAGTTGTGGACAGACTGTAATTGTTGATTTTGCGCCTTGTCTTACTGTCACCACTAGTCTGAACGCTGTGTGCCGCTGCATTCTCACACCTGCTTACATATAGCGGGACAAGCTAGAAGCTGACACAAATTGGGGGAGGAGCTAGAGGCAGACAAAAATTGGGGGGGAGCTAAAGGGAGGCACAAATTGTGGGAGGGGCAAAGGCAGACACAGAACACCAGCTTCTTGTCTATTACTGCTGACAACCAGCCTGTATACATGTGTGAGAGGTATCAGCCCTGCCCTGGTGAGGAAATCCCTCCACCCTGTGCCCTGGTGATGACATCCCTCCACCCTGTGCCCTGGTGATGACATCCCTCCGCCCTGTGCCCTGGTGATGACATCCCTCCGCCCTGTGCCCTGGTGATGACATCCCTCCACCCTGTGCCCTGGTGATGACATACCTCCACCCTGTGTCCTGGTGATGACATCCCTCCACCCTGTGCCCTGGTGATGACATCCCTCCACCCTGTGTCCTGGTGATGACATCCCTCCACCCTGTGCCCTGGTGATGACATCCCTCCGCCCTGTGCCCTGGTGATGACATCCCTCCGCCCTGTGCCCTGGTATTGACATCCCTCCGCCCTGTGCCCTGGTGATGACATCCCTCCGCCCTGTGCCCTGGTGATGACATCCCTCCACCCTGTGCCCTGGTGATGACATCCCTCCGCCCTGTGCCCTGGTGATGACATCCCTCCGCCCTGTGCCCTGGTGATGACATCCCTCTGCCCTGTGCCCTGGTGATGACATCGCTCCGCCCTGCTTCCCTTGGTGATATACCTCCACCCTGTGCCCTGGTGATGACATCCCTCCGCCCTGTGCCCTGGTGATGACATCCCTCCGCCCTGTGCCCTGGTGATGACATCCCTCCACTCTGCCTCCCTCGGTGATGACATCCCTCCGCCCTGTGCCCTGGTGATGACATCCCTCCGCCCTGTGCCCTGGTGATGACATCCCTCCGCTCTGCCTCCCTCGGTGATGACATCTCTCAGCCGCGCCCCCAGCTTTGCCTGTGTTTCCTCTAGAGCTGCATGTTCCCCCTGGTTTGTCTTGTTCTCCTTCCTCGGTGTTTACTTTCCTCGTCATATTTAGTCTTCAGATTCTTTCTGACGGAGACGTTCATTTTCACAAACGCTGCCGATTGTTGCTGAGTGGCCTCCGGGTAGCCGACATATCAAAAGCCAAGTGTTTGTCAGCAGTAAACAATCACCTGCTCCTTCTTCTAAAGGTGTCAAAGAGAATAATAGAGAGCGGCAGCGAGTGACTGATATGTGTGATGTGCAAAATGTCGAGATGAAACATGAAAGACGAGCCGCAGATTGTCGCCGCCTGTGAATAGGCAATTTACTGAGAGCAGAGCTGTAATCTTAGAATAAACCTTCCCCGGAATATAGAGACGTCTCATCGGCGGCTGCACAATTTCTTTCAGACATTTTTCATCTTCACCGTTATTTTCTAACACAAGAATCAATTAGAGGAGCAAGTGATAAGAGAGCAGAGACCTGATCACCAGCAGGCGGCACAAAACCAGAGGAAGGTGGCACAAAGGTGCAAGATGGCAGCACAAAGCCACAGGAAGGCGGCACAAAGGTGCAGGGTGGCAGTACAAAGCCACAGGAAGGTGGCACAAAGGTGCAGGGTGGCAGCACAAAGGTGCAGGGTGGCAGCACAAAGCCACAGGAAGGTGGTGCAAAGGTGCAGGATGGCAGCACAAAGCCACAGGAAGGCGGCACAAAGGTGCAGGGTGGCAGCACAAAGCCACAGGAAGGTGACACAAAGGTGCAGGATGGCAGCACAAAGCAACAGGAAGGCGGCACAAAGTCACAGGAAGGTGGCACAAATCCATAGAATGGCAGCTCAAAATCATAGGACGATGGCACAAAGCCACAGGAAGTTGGCACAAAGGTGCAGGATGGCAGCACAAAGCAACAGGAAGGCGGCACAAAGTCACAGGAAGGTGGCACAAATCCATAGAATGGCAGCTCAAAATCATAGGACGATGGCACAAAGCCAAAGGCAGGTGGCACAAAGCCAGAGAAATGCAGTACAAAATGACAGGATGGCAGCAAACAGCCAGAGGAAGGCAGTATAAACCAATGGAAGGCGACAAGAGGGCAGCACAAAATCACAGGAAGGAGACATAAAGCCAATGGGAAATGGCACAAAGCCAGAAGAAGGCAGCACAAAGCCAGAGCAAGGCGGCAAAAAATCACAGGAAGGTGGCATAATGCCAGATGAAGGCAACACAAAATCAGAGGAAGGTAGCACAAAATGACAGGAAGGTGGCATAAAGCCAGAGGAAAGGCGGCACAAAGCCAGAAGAAGGTGGCACAAAGCTAGAGGAAGGAGGCACAAAATGGCAGCATGGCAAAGTAAAGCACTGGTAATGGGACGGGCTTTCCGTTCACTAGTTTTCACCACCACGCAGCGTGCACAGCCAGTAGAATGTCCACAGACACAGGTCTCAGGTATAACAGCTGCTTTACTTCAGCAGAAAGAGTAAATATAACATGGAGTGCATTCTTTACAGTTCACGTGGGTAGTCTACAGTGAATACAGTTCAGGGTTAGATTCTGACACAAAATTGAGGTCCTGGAGCTTTAAGAACCCAAATTATTAGTAAGCAGTATTTGCAGGTAATTATAAGAGTTCCAAGTCTTTTGGTGGCCTAAAAGCAGAAAACTAGAAATATAGTAAGAGTAATTTACACACCTGGAATCCTGTGTTCCTTTCACAGCTGGCCACAGCACGTGCAGAGTAAAATATATGAAGTAAATCACGGACAATCGCGGTGAGGCGGGAGACCCCGAAATTTCTCAACTCACGGGCAATAAGTTCTTCTGTAATTTTAGTACGACCTACTACTGGAGAAGCATGAGTTAATCCGGACAACGAGGACCCAGGGTTAAAAGTCTTCAACAATCTTGGCTGTAGAAGTCAGAGAAAGATCCAAGGCATTAGGCTGGCTTTAAATCATCAGCTGAAGGGAAAGGTGAACATCCAGGCATGAGGCCTGGAAGTGGTGAGGAGCGCCCTCACATGAGGTCAGCTCTGTCTGGCATCCTCTACTACAGGGGTCTCCAACCACTGGGCCGCGGTCTGGGACCAGGCCATGAGGGTCCCTGTGCCGGTGCGCGGCACTGCCGCAGACCAGCACTGCCGCCGCAGACTTGCACTGCAAAGCTCAGAGCCCGCTTTCCTGCCCCTCAGTGACAAGGTTCCCAGCAGATGAGCCAGCAGCCAATCAGAGGGGAACATTTAATATTATGCGATGATGTTAGATGCTCGCCTCTGATTGGCTGCTGGCTCCTCTGCTGGGAGTCTTGTCACTGAGGGACGGGAAGCGGGCTCTGAGCTGCTGGTCTGCCGGAGGAGCAGTGAGGAAAGAGTGAAAATGTGTGTGTGTTTGTGTGTGTGTGTATGTGTGTGTGAGTGTGTATATATGTGTGTATGTATGTGTGAGTGTGTATATGTGTGTGTATGTACAGTCATATGAAAAAGTTTGGGCACCCCTCTTAATCTTACTCATTTTTTTTTGTTTAAAATTGTTTTTTTGCAACAGCTATTTCAGTGTGATATATGTAATAACTGATGGACACAGTAATATTTCAGTGTGATATATGTAATAACTGATGGACACAGTAATATTTCAGTGTGATATATGTAATAACTGATGGACACAGTAATATTTCAGGATTGAAATGAGGTTTATTGTACTAACTGAAAATGTGAAATATGCATTATTTCAAAATTTGACAGGTGCCAAAGTATGGGCACCTCAACAGAAAAGTGACATTAATATTTAGTAGATCCACCTTTTGCCTCTAGTCGCTTCCTGTAGCTGCTAATGAGTTCCTGGATCCTGGATGAAGGGATTTTTGACCATTCCTCTTTACAAAACAATTCCAGTTCAGTTAAGTTTGATGGTCACCGAGCATGGACAGCCCGCTTCACAACATCCCACAGATGTTCAATGATATTCAGGTCTGGGGACTGGGATGGCCATTCCAGAACATTGTAATTGTTCCTCTGCATGAATGCCTGAGTAGATTTGGAGCGGTGTTTTGGATCATTGTCTTGCTGAAAAATCCATCACCGGCGTAACTTCAACTTTTACACTGATTCTTGAACATTATTCTCAAGAATCTGCTGATACTGAGTGGAATCCATGCGACCCTCAACTTTAACAAGATTCCCGGTGCTGCCATTGGCCAAACAGCCCCAAAGCATGATGGACCCTCCCCCAAATTTGACAGTGGGTAGCAAGTGTTTTTCTTGGAATGATGTGTTTTTGTGGTGCCATGCATAACGCCTTGTTGTATGACCAAACAACTCAATCTTTGTTTCATCAGTCCACAGGACCTTCTTCCAAAATGAAACTGGCTTGTCCAAATGTGCTTTTGCATACCTCAGGCGACTCTGTTTGTGGCGTGCATGCAGAAACGGCTTCTTTCGCCTCACTCTCCCATACAGCTTCTCCTTGTGCAGTGTGCGCTGTATTGTTGACCGATGCACAGTGACACCATCTGCAGCAAGATGATGCTGCAGGTCTTTGGAGGTGGTCTGTGGATTGTTCTTGACTGTTCTCACCATTCTTCTTCTCTGCCTTTCTGATATTTTTGTTGGCCTGCCACTTCTGGCCTTTACAAGAACTGTCCCTGTGGTCTTCCATTTCCTCACTATGTTCTTCACAGTGGAAACTGACAGGTTAAAGAGAAAACTTTTTGTATCCTTCCCCTGAACAACTATGTTGAACAATCTTTTTTTTTCAGATCATTTGAGAGCTGTTTTGAGGAGCCCATGATGCCACTCCTCAGAGAAGATGCAACTAGGAGAACAACTTGCAAGTGGACACCTGAAATAGCTTTTCTCATGATTGGATACACCGGGCTATGAAGTACAAAGCTCAATGAGGTTACCAAACCAATTTAGTGCTTCAGTAAGTCAGTAAAAAGTAGTTAGGAGTATTCAAATCATGAAAATCAGAAGGGTGCCCATACTTTGGCACCTGTCAAATTTTGACATAATGCATATTTCACATTTTTGGTTAGTGCAATAAACCTCATTTCAGTCCTGAAATATTACTGTGTCCATCAGTTATTACATATAACACACTGAAATAGCTGGTGCATAAACCCAATTTTCAACAAAAGAAAAAATGAGTAAGATTAAGAGGGGTGCCCAAACTTTTTCATATGACTGTATGTGTGTGTGTGTATGTATGTGTGTGTATGTGTGAGTGTGTGTGTATGTGTGAGTGTGTGTATGTATGTATGAGTGTGTATGTATGGGCAGGCATGGTGGCTTAAAAGGAACCTCCAAATCACCCCCAACTCTATTAATACCTGTCCCTTCACCCTAACATATCAGTATTAGTGCTCCTTTTCTATAAAAAAAAAAAGCGCTCTGTAACATTGGAATAATCAACAATATACACTTACAAATCTGAGACTTCTTGTCACTGAATAAGTCTCACAAGGCGTCCCCTGTGAGACTCTAAGCCCTCCCTAGGTGCTCATTTTCACGCCCCAAATGATCCACCCTCTCTCTGTCTGTGCTGCTGTGATGTGCAGCTGAAGGCAGGACTAATGATTTGCATTCTGTGAGTGATAGAGAGGGGGGAGGGTAAAGCCTGCACAAGCAGAGCACACAGAGAGAGAGAAGGTGGAGCCTGCAAAACAAACACGCCCTAGAGGCTAAAGAATATAGCCCCTACTAATTATAATCACTAATGAGTAAGTATTAAAACTTTTTTATGCACTTTCACAGGATGCTTTTAGGAGACAAAAGGAGTGTGAGATTAGTGATGGGATGCTGCAGGGACATGTTTTGGTAGGTTAGGAGGTGTTCTGGAGGTGACAGGATCCCTTTAAGTGGTTAGCACTGCAGCCTTTGCAGCACTGGGGTCCTGAGGTCCTGGGTTCAATTCCCACTAAGTACAACATCTGCAAGGAGTTTGTATGTTCTCCCTGTGTTTGCGTGGGTTTCCTCTGGATTCCTCCCGCATTGTAAAGACATACTGATAGGATGTTTGGATTGTGAGCCTCAATAGGGACAGCTTTACTGATGAATGTAAAGTGCTATGGAATTAATAGTACTATATAAATGAATAAATATTATATTATTATAAGTGTGTATGTGTGAGTGTGTGTGTGTATATATTAGTGATAAACGGCCAGAAAACTGATCAGGTGATGAATATCAGGTTCAAGGACCTGAATCAGCTGTCAGATCAGCTGTGTTTAAAGCTCCCACACCGACACCGCTGGGCCATGAACGGCTGCCACTCCTGCAGGCCCCTGGTGCCATCCGATCACCCCATGTCCCCCACGCCTGCTGTCTATGCAGCGGGGGACAGGGGGTGATCCAGGGGCGGACCTACCGTGGTGCAGCTGGTTCAGCTACACCAGGACCCCGACCAGGTAGGGGGCCATTCAAGCACCTGTAGGGGGCCCCCGTGACCCTGTGTCAGAGGAGGTTAACTTCTTGCCTCCCTTGGCTGTTCCCGCCCCTCCTCTCCTCTGCAGCCTCGCTCCCAGACCTGCAATGTGCGGCTGCAAGAGGATGATGGGGTTATTGGGGACTGCTGCAAGGGGATGATGGGGTTTATGGCAACTGCTGCAAGGGGATGATGGGGTTTATGGCAACTGCTGCAAGGGGATGATGGGGTTTATGGCAACTGCTGCAAGGGGATGATGAGGGTATTGGGGACTGCTGCAAGGGGATGATGGGGTTATTGGGACTGCTGCAAGGGGATGATGGGGTTATTGGGGACTGCTGCAAGGGGATGATGGGGTTATTGGGGACTGCTGCAAGGGGATGATGGAGTTATTGGGGACTACTGCAAGGGGATGATGGGGTTATTGGGGACAGCTGCAAGGGCATGATGGGGTTATTGGGGACTGCTGCAAGGGAATGATGGGGTTATTGGGACTGCTACAAGGGGATGATGGGGTTATTGCGGACTGCTGCAAGGGGATTATGAGGTTATTGGGGACTGCTACAAGGGGATGATGGGTTTATTGGGCACTGCTGCAAGGGAATTATGGGGTTATTGGGACTGCTGTAAGGGCATGATGGGGTTATTGGGGACTGCTGCAAGGAGATGATGGGGTTATTGGGGACTGCTGCAAGGCGATATTGTGGGCTGCAAGGGGATGATGGGGATACCATATTGGGGGCTGCAAGGGGATGGAGAAATAAGACATCCCCTGAAAATAAGACGTAGCGTATCTTTCCGGGAAACAGGGTACTAAACTCCACCCCTTCTCCATAGCCCCGCCCCATATGATCAAAGCCCCGGATCACGAAAATCGTGGTGTGAAGCCAGCCTTACTATAGCAGCAAAATGCAAAGGAATGCAGCACAAAATCACAGGAAGGAGACATAACATCATTGCAAGACAGCACAAAGTCAGAGGAAGGCAGCATAATGCCAGAGGAAGGCGACATAAAGCCAGAGGAAGGTGGCACAAAATCACAGGATGACAGCACAAAGCTGTAGGAAAGTGACCTGATGTGCACACCGTCTGTGTACAGGGTGTGTAGTGTGTGCAGTGGAGTTAGGCCAGGGTCACATCTGCGTTTTGTTTTATAAATCCTGATCCGGTTTGGAGCTTTCAAAAAGCTCCAAACCGGACCAGGAAACGCTCCTCATAGGAGCCTATGCAAAACACCGGATGGCTTCACAAGCCATCCGGTGGCCGGATCCGGCACTGCTGCCTGCGTTTTAAATCATGCAGGCAGCAGTTTTCGCAGCGTTTCTGGGACCGCACTGCGGTAACCGGATGGCTCAGGATGTGTAATCCTGAGCCATCCGGTAACTGCATAGTTTGCGGATCCCGGCTATTGCCGGGATCAGCAAACTGTCCTCTGCCTATTCAAGAGTTAAATGTAGTAAGTAAAGTACTGTTTGAGGTCTGTAGGGGGGGCTAAGACCCCCCTACAGACCAGCCGCCCACTCCGGTGGGCTTCTACTACAATTTCCTATGGCTCGGGGCTCGGATGAGCCCCGTGCATGTCTCCAAACCTCCCGCCCCCCCCGTATCACTATACAGGGGTGCCTGCACCCCTCTTGTATAGCGATTCCTGCATGTGGCCCTAAAGTTAGAATACAGAACACATGTAAGCTCATACTTACATGTCATCGTCGGCAGTGTAGTGTGTAATCCCTGGGCGGGGCTGTTTGCTGCAGCCTCCGCCCCCTCATTCCTTATGGCCGCCCCCTCTGTGCCTCATCCAGTGATGTGAGGGCGGCCACGTCATGAAAGGGGCGGGGCTAACCGCGTCACATATTTAGCCCCGCCCCTTTCATGACGTGGCCGCCCTCACATCACTGGATGAGGCACAGAGGGGGCGGCCATAAGGAATGAGGGGGCGGAGGCTGCAGCAAACAGCCCCGCCCAGGGATTACACACTACACTGCCGACGATGACATGTAAGTATGAGCTTACATGTGTTCTGTATTCTAACTTTAGGGCCACATGCAGGAATCGCTATACAAGAGGGGTGCAGGCACCCCTGTATAGTGATACGGGGGGGCGGGAGGTTTGGAGACATGCACGGGGCTCATCCGAGCCCCGAGCCATAGGAAATTGTAGTAGAAGCCCACCGGAGTGGGCGGCTGGTCTGTAGGGGGGTCTTAGCCCCCCCTACAGACCTCAAACAGTACTTTACTTACTACATTTAACTCTTGAATAGGCAGAGGACAGTTTGCTGATCCCGGCAATAGCCGGGATCCGCAAACTATGCAGTTACCGGATGGCTCAGGATTACACATCCTGAGCCATCCGGTTACCGCAGTGCGGTATTCACCACACATTTTTGACAAAAAATGTGTGTGACCGGAATTGCATTCACCGCATCCGGATCTGGATGCGGTGAATGCAATTCATGTTTGCAATGTGACCCTACCCTTAGACTGTATTCATTAGTGTATATGGACATCCCCTTCAGTGTATGGGTGTGCAGGTGTGCAGTGTGTGTACAGGGTGTACATTAGTACACTGTATCTATTAGTGCATGCAAACGTCCCTTCCAATGTGTGTTTGTAGGGTGTAGATTCAGTGGTGTATACGGGCGTCCCCTCTAGTGTGTGTGTGTGTGTGTGCAGGGTGTGTATTGATTAGTGTATGCGGACGTCCTGCTAGTGTGTACTGTGTGTGTAGGGTGTAGATCCAGTAGTGAATATGAGTGACCCCTCCAGTGTGTGTGTCTGTGTGTGTGCAATGTGTATGCAGGGTATGTACCCATTAATGCAGGGGTGGGGAACCTCAGGCCCCAGGGCCGAATGCGGCCCTCAATGTCTTTTTTGGGGCCCACAGGCAGATTCCTGAGGACCGCAGTGCTCAGACTGGCAGACACATTTTGCCCTTTAAATCTTGCTCTCCAGTGATCTCTATGCCCTAGCCCCGGCCTCCCCAGTGAGGTATGCTCCCAGCCTCCCCTGTGATGTCTATGCCCTAGCCTCAGCCCCCCCATTGATGTATATACTCCCAGCCTTTCCTGTTATCTCTATGCCCTAGCCCCGGCCTCCCCAGTGAGGTATATGCTCCCAGTCTCTCCTGTGATGTCTAGAGCTCTAGCAAACCTGAAAAAGTAGTAGAGAAGCAACATGACCAATATCACCCACGCCAAAGAAAATCAGCCTCAGCCACCTCAGTAGGGGGGAGCTGATTGCTCAACCAAATATAGCGGGTAATTTTCAAGTTAATAATTTTGTGCGGCCCCTGAAGGATTTTAGAAATTTCCAAATGGCCCCCAGCCGAAAAATGGTTCCCGACTCCTGCATTAATGTATACAGCCGCGGCCGCCCCTCCAGCGTTTCTCTTCACTTCTTACCACATCAGATCAGGACTTTGGTTTTTGTCTGAAGTCTGACGATCTGACAATTATTTAAAATGTTTGTGATTTTTCCAAATGGACGTCGTCATAAATCTGCTGGAAATGTGACTGTAGAACTGGGGAATAAATCCTGACTTGTGTCATCACCAGAACCAAGTCTTGAGCCTGAGTAATGGCCGTCCTGTCACTGTGCTGCCCACAATGACTGATTGATGGCGGATGAGACCTAACCCCGGTATCACGGGCTTGCGGCTGTCTCTCAACCCGATCATTTATAGTCACAGGGGGGAGGAGGGGTATGGAGCCGTGCCAATAGTGTCAGGCGTATTCTACACCAGAAAGCTGGCTCTGTGTGATGTCATCGGGGTGAACGTTGCTCTATTACCTGACAGCAAGCAATATAAATGGATAAAGTAAAGGAAGAATATCAGCTCCACAGTGGCTCTTCCTCCTGTTTGGTGCCCGATAGTCTCCTAGGATTAATGTGTAACAAATGTTCATACACAGGAATAAGAATGTGAACAGAAGCCAAATATTGGGGTCCTTCACCTACAGATGGGGCCCCTCTGCCTAAGCGCCTCTGCGAAACGCCATGAAACCTCCTGCGCCGGGCGGAAATGCCAGGAGCAGCCGCCAGGTTCGTGGCCAGAAGCCGCTTCTCCTTGTTTCCCGGATGATGAACGCTCCAATCCTCCGCCCATCATTTCTCAGATATGACAACGTTTGCATTTACTTCCATTGTCTGCTTTCTATAGGAAAATAACACTTGAGTCTTGGAACCTAAAAAGAATATTTTGATTGTCTTTTAAGAAGTTTGAATGCCAAGAGAGCGGCAATCACCCAGCCCTTCCGCCATTATGGAAATGTCTGTATTTAAACGCACGCATTCATCTCGCCGAAATATAAATATGAAATATCCAGAACCTTGCCGCTTCTGTAATAATTAAGCTGATGGCCTATTATGTTCGATTGCAAATCAATATAGTGTCTTTGGTGGCACTTGAGTCCTCGAGAGCTGGCGCCGGGCCAGGACCAGTTATACAATTGAGTATCTGCAGCTGCAGGGAAAACTTAGCTGCCATGTCTATTCAGGAAGAATGGCGCACAACAATGGTGTCCAGACACTTCACAGTAATTGTGTACAAGGACATATTTAGACAGTGTGGTTTTGTTCAGCAGGTGCTCTTTTTTTTATTTCAATCTGAAATTTAAGGGAATACGGAGGAAATTTAATCTTAACAGGATGTAACCTCCAGCTGTGAGGACGGTGACGGCGAAGGCTGCCGCGCTGGATGAGATAATTACTCGCATTCTCCCTTCTCCACCAACACACCAATGTTTGAGCTTCAGAAATTACTCCGCATTCTGCCAACATTTTACTTTCCATTGTGGTCGACAATGATACAAAAAACAATTCTACGTCTCAATAATCCGACTCGTGTCTCCTCCACGTGTTTTTTTTTTTATTCTCCTTTAGTAAATTGCGCTGCCAATTCTGCTGCTTCCTTTGAAACCTCCGGCTATTTGCATATTCAGATTAAATTAGTCCTTTTTAATGCAAAGTGTTTACACCTGTTATCAAACTGAGCACAATGACACGGCTGAGTTGGTAAAACAAATTGTCTCATGAAGGATTCTCCTCCTCCTCCCGCGGATGTGCGGCCATGGGATGGACCGGAGGAGGTCAACTCCAATTTGAGCATGAGCAAAACATTGGGCACATTTTTCCTATTGCAACAAGACAGCAAAGGCCGGCTTCACACTGCGGCGTGATCCGATCCGGGATGCCCCTTACAGCCGCGGACAGGATCAGTCACACAGGACTAGGGGGCTAGTAAAGCCATCCGGTCCGGTGTGCAGCCCAGCTGATGACAGGTTAGGACCGCGCCCCGCGGTCCTGACTTATCAGCAGCGGGAACTGCGTGCGCTGCACACCGGACCAAAGGGCATATTAGCCCCCGTCCTGTGTACTGATCCGTCCGCGGCTGTAAGGGGCATCCCGGACCGGATCACGCCGCAGTGTGAAGCCGGCCTAAAATAATAGTGATACGAAAAACGTTGCAAATAGCCTCCTTCATTACTAATAACAAGTTTATTTCTATAGCGCCAACATATTCTGCAGCACTTTACAATTCAGGGGCAACACATGTCTCCAAGATAACAGTCTACAAACTGTAAGAAATCACCCTCAGGACCCGGGGGATGATATTTTACTACATACTACAGGGGTTCATGCTCTAACCCACCAATCCGGCTTTTTGGACTTCAGACTGATGATTGTATTTACTCCTCAAGATAATCCGCCAGTAGAAATGTCTGAAGATGGCTCATCATAGACCTACAAAAGCGCTTGGCCAACTGCCACATGTGTACGGCGCCCATGTGAATAGTCGCAGCATAAAAAGGATAAAAACCATAAGAAGAGCTGAGGAGCAGAAGATAAAAGAAAAGAGTGAAGATAGGGAGAAGAATGAAGATATCTAGAAAAGTGAGGATCAACAGAACAATGAAGATTGCAAGAAGAGTGGGGATCAGAAGACCAAAGACAAGAGTAAAGCCCAAGTCATACATAACGAGATTGTTAGCGAGATTGTTGTAATTGTGACGTTACAATGATCTCCCAGCGATGTCGCTGTCTGTGACATCTAGCAGCGATCAGGCCCCTGATGTGAGATCGCTGATCGCTGCAAAGGGCTCAGGACCATTTTTAGGTCGTTGGTCTCCCGCTGGTCAGCACGCATCGCTACATGTAACAGCGAGAGACCAGCGATCAGTGACCTCACAGCTGGTAACCATGGTAAACACCGGGTATCTAGGCAGCGCGCACTGCCTAGATACCCGGTGTTTATCATGGTTACCAGCGCTAAGCAGGGAGGACGCTGGTAACTATGATAAACAGAGGGTATATAGGCAGCACGCGCTGCCTGGATACCTGGTGTTTATCATAGTTACCAGCTTCCTCCCTGCTTAGCACTGCCTGTAAGCAGGGAGGACGCTGGTAACTATGATAAACAGCGGGTATCTAGGCAGCGTGCGCTGCCTGGATACCAGGTGTTTATCATAGTTACCAGCTTCCTCCTGCTTACAGGCTGAGCTAAGCAGGGAGGACGCTGGTAACATCGTTTCCAGCGATGTGGGAGGTGGCTCCCAGGTCCCTGATCGCTGGGGAGATCTGCCTGTTTGACAGCTCCCCAGCGACCAGTTAATGATGCTCCAACGATCCCGGCAGGCTGTTATCGCTGTAGGGATCGCTGGAGCGTTGTTGTGTGTGACAGGACCTTAAGAAGAGTGAAGATCGAGAGTGAGGAGTGGAAGATGAAAGAGAAGAGTAAGAAGAGTGAGGATAGAGACAAGAATGAATATATCCAGAAAAATGAGAATCGAAAGAACAATGAAGATCTCAAGAAGAGTGAGGATCGGAAGACCAAAGACAAGAGTAAGAAGAGTGAGGATTGAGAGATGAAGGAGAAGAGTGAGGATCAAGAGATGAGGGAGAAGAGTAAGAAGAGTGAGGATCAAGAGATGAAGGGAAAACTAAGGCTGTGTTCACACTGGGCGTTTTTGGGCTGTTTTTGCTCATCAGTTTTTGTAGCCAAAACCAGGAGTAGAGCAATCAGAGGAAAAGTCTAATAGAAACACGTCACCACTTCTGGATTTAATCACCCACTGCTGGTTTTGGCTACAAAAACTGTTGAGCAAAAACAGCCCAAAAACGCCCAGTGTGAACACAGCCTAAAGGTACCGTCACACGCTTCAACGTTGAAACGATGTCGGCAACTATCTCGGGTGCGTGCGGTCGTTGCTGACATCGTTGGTGAGATGTCACACGTATAGATATCGTGGACAGCTCTAAAATGATGTTGTGAGCAGGGATAGTTCGCAAACACTGCAAACGATCCCTGCTCACTGCTGTGAATGGGCGAAGTCGTCCGTGACATCGCCATTGCGGTGTCACACCGAACGATGCCAACTCCGACTTGAGCAACTATCGTTGTTGAATCGTGCGCTTACACGCAACGACGCAACACAATGCCGTTTCGACATCATTCCTGAAGTCACTTTTGAACAATGTCTGGAACGATGTTGAAACGTGTAACGGGGCCTTAAGTGGATTGAGTAGAGAGGAGTGAGTAGCAGAACACAAAAGAGAAGAGGAAGAAGGGAGAGGAGCGGAACACAAAAGAGAAGAGGAAGAAGAGTGAGAGCGAAACATAAAAGAAGAGAGTAAAAAGAGTGAGGATCAGAGAAAATGAAGATATTCAGAAAACTGAGGATCGAGAGAACAATGAAGATCGCAAGAAGAGTAAAGATCGGAAAACCGAAGACAAGAGTGATAAGAGTGAGGATCGAGAGGTGAAGAAAGAAAAGTGAGGATTGGAAGACAAAAGAGAAAAGTAAGGAGAATGAAGATTGAGAGATGAAGGAGAAGAGTAGGAAGAGTCTGAAGAAGAAAGAGAAGAGTGAGGATTGGGAGAAGAATGATGACTGCCAGAAGAGTGAGGAGTGGAAGATGAAAGAGAAGAATAAAAAGATAGTATCAGAAGAAGGATAAGTAGAGTAAGAAAGTGAGAAGAGAAAGAAGAATGAAGATTGCAAGAAGAGTAAGGATCGGAAGATGTAAAAGAAAAATGAGAATCAGAAAGAAGAATGAAGATTACAAGAATAGTGAGGAGTGGAAAAAGAATAAAGAGACTAAGAAAAGCGAGAAGAATAAGATTAAAGAGGAGATTAAGAAGAGTAAAGAACACCAGAAAGAGGAGTATAACAAGAATGAAAAGTGAGGAGTGAGCACAAGAATAACAAGGAACAGAAAGCGAGCCAGGAGCATATAGGTATACTCTCCCTATTGTACAGTTCACAGTAGATGTTGCTCACATTATAGCATTGAATCCAGCTCTCTAGACATTTATTACTTTTTAGCTCAATGTTCAAATTTGAATATAAAACTTGTGGCCTTCTGTGATAATAAATTGTCCAGAAAAAACAGCCCTAGATCTGTAGACCGTTATAAATTCTATGTAAAATATAAAACACCGGCAACATATAAACGAAATAGTGCAATAATGAGGATCAGCCCAAACAAAATAGAGCTGTAAAAAATGAGAATTCTCCTCAACAGAAGGAGAAAATCAGCAATAATGCAAAGCTATAGCAAGATGTAGAAGCTCTACCCTTCATGTGGAAGCCTTACCCTTCATGCGGAAGCCCTACTCTTCATGTGGAAGCCTTACCCTTCATGTGGAAGCCCTATGCTTCATGTGGAAGCCTTACCCTTCATGTGGAAGCCCTACTCTTCATGTGGAAGCCTTACCCTT
This sequence comes from Allobates femoralis, assembly GCA_033576535.1. Classification (NCBI taxonomy): domain Eukaryota; kingdom Metazoa; phylum Chordata; class Amphibia; order Anura; family Aromobatidae; genus Allobates; species Allobates femoralis. Next base: position 32,574,277 of record JARQOC010000010.1, on the reverse strand, counting down.
CATGTGGAAGCCCTATGCTTCATGTGGAAGCCTTACCCTTCATGTGGAAGCCCTACGCTTCATGTGGAAGCCCTATGCTTCATGTGGAAGCCTTACCCTTCATGTGGAAGCCCTACCCTTCATGTGGAAGCCCTACCCTTCATGTGGAAGCCCTACCCTTCATGTGGAAGCCCTATGCTTCATGTGGAAGTCTACCCTTCATGTGGAAGCCCTACGCTTCATGTGGAAGCCCTACGCTTCATGTGGAAGCCCTACCCTTTATGTGGAAGCCCTACGCTTCATGTGGAAGCCTTACGCTTCATGTGGAAGCCCTACGCTTCATGTGGAAGCCCTACGCTTCATGTGGAAGCCCTATGCTTCATGTGGAAGCCCTACGCTTCATGTAGAAGCCCTACTCTCATTATGAAACCCCTACTCTTCATGTGGAAGCCTACCCTTCATGTGGAAGCCCTATCCTTCATGTGGAAGCCCTACCCTTCATGTGGAAGCCCTATCCTTCATGTGGAAGCCCTACCCTTCATGTGGAAGCCCTATCCTTCATGTGGAAGCCCTACCCTTCATGTGGAAGCCCTACTCTCATTATGAAAGCCCTACTCTTCATGTGGAAGCCTACCCTTCATGTGGAAGCCCTACCCTTCATGTGGAAGCCCTACCCTTCATGTGGAAGCCCTACTCTTCATGTGGAAGACCTTTGCTTCTTATGAAAGCTGTACCCATCATGAGCAAGCTCTTTCCTTCAGCTGGAAGCCCTATTCTTCATGTGAAAGCTCTACTGTTCATGTGAAACCCCTGCCCTTCATGGTGAAGCCCTACAATTCATGTAAAAGTATAATAGCCCTGATAATGGGGGCTATCCCATTCCCTGCTATCCACCCCCACACAACGTCCACAGTCGATAGAATGATCACAGACAACAACTTTTGGGGATAACGGCTGCTTTACTTCAGCAGAACGGGGAGATATAACTTGGAGTAAATAATGAACAGTCTCTTATGGATTGTTCACGGCAAATACACTTTACGCTTGGATGCTGAGATGGAATTGGGGTCTGGAGCTTTAAGAGCATAGGTTTGTTAAGGAATGTGTGATTCAGTAATGAAATGTTTCTGACGCGCCCCGAGGGGGCCGTGGGATACTCGGAGTCGGGTCTGGCAATGTCGTTGGGGAATTGAGATGTCATGGTGGCGTGATCTGGTCCGTGGCCCTGGAGGGGTCAATAAAAAGCAGAGGGGGAATTCATGGAATAGGGGTTATAGGGATTGGTTGTCGTGATGCCACTCTTGGTGTTCGGCTATTAGTGGCCGACGCTGCGTTACGGGACCTCTGGGGATGGTGAGATGGCAGCTGTGTTGGTTTTGCTCCCCACGGGTGGAGCAGTTCCCCAGGTCAACCAGTGAGTTGTTTGGTGATGGAGGGCCAGCAGGCTTGTTTCTGGCAGAGTAGGGGGGTTGGAGTGAGTCTCTGGCTGGGACTTCTGCGGCCTGCGTGCCTTTTCAGTCTACCGCTCCTCAGGCGGGAAATGAACAGTCTCACACACCATGGTTCCGTGGTTGGAGCGTAGAGTCTCCTCGGCACCTTCAGGGCCCTTCCCTTGGTTCTCAATCTGTCCTTCCGCTTCACTTCAGATTTGGCCGCACAGGTGGATCGCTCACTGTCCGTGCCCCTAGGGCTCCCTCTGCAGTCTGCTGTTCCAGGATCCAGGATGAGCTTCATCTCCACTCAAGTCCTCCGGGTCCGTCTCCTCTTACTGCTCCCACATTCTCCTTTACTACTTCCTGTTGTTTTCCTTTCTATCTCCTCTCCTACTTCCTGACTGTTCCTCTACTACCCACCCTCCACCTTTCTCCCCGCCATCCCACTGACTACCTGGGCCCTCCTTCTATTGGGTCCGCCCGCTGTCCCTGGAATCAGGTGTGTTGGATACTTTTGTGGGTGTCTGGACTTACCATCCCATTTACTGAAAACAGGACTACTACACCTGTGGGTTGGGTGCAGTACCCCTCTGTGGCGACCAGACCGCAGGGGCACCACATAACAGACCTGTAGTTCGGGATTTGCTTACCACATTTAGTTGCGGCACGAGCAAAAGTACATTAAGGTGAATGTTGCGGTGGATCCAGCCAGAAAAACTTTAGCATGATGTTTGCACAGATTAGAGAGGGATCCCAGTGTCTTAGGCCTACAAGAAATTTTGTAGTAAAAACAGCCTCCATGTGTGTTCTCTTCCCTCAGAAGGCCTGGCAAGGACTGAGAGGAATTCCAGACAAGCTAGAACAAGCCTGAACGCAGCTCCTCCTATTGACCATGTGACTGGGAACTGACCAATAGGACACCAAATTCACATCTCAGCTCCTTACAAAATTACATAATTACAAGTACCATTAGATGGTGGTATGATACCGCAAATGAGATTTACTTTACTAAAACCTATTGGAATGAGGAATCCCTGATAATTGGATATTTTTGTTACAGCTCACTAATACTCATGGGAAGGGATTCAAGAAGTGAGCTGTAGTGTACAAAAACTACTCACGATCCAGAGATACTTAAAGGGACAGACATCATCTGCACTGGGTCATTACAAAAGCCCTACGCTTCGTGTTAGAGCCCTATCCTTCATGTGGAAGCCCTACACTTCATGTGCAATCCCTACGCTTCATGTGGAAGCTCTACTCTTCATGTGGAAGCCCTACACTTCATGTGCAATCCCTACGCTTCATGTGGAAGCCCTACGCTTCATGTGGAAGCCCTACGCTTCATGTGGAAGCCCTACTCTTCATGTGAAAGCTCTACTCTTCATGTGAAAGCTCTACTCTTCATGTGAAAGCTCTACTCTTCATGTGAAAGCTCTATCCTTCATGTGAAAGCTCTACTCTTCATGTGGAAGCTCTATCCTTCATGTGAAAGCTCTACTCTTCATGTGAAAGCTCTACTCTTCATGTGAAAGCTCTATCCTTCATGTGGAAGCTCTATCCTTCATGTGAAAGCTCTACTCTTCATGTGAAAGCCCTATCCTTCATGTGAAAGCTCTACTCTTCATGTGAAAGCTCTATCCTTCATGTGAAAGCTCTACTCTTCATGTGGAAGCTCTATCCTTCATGTGAAAGCTCTACTCTTCATGTGAAAGCCCTATCCTTCATGTGAAAGCTCTACTCTTCATGTGGAAGCTCTATCCTTCATGTGAAAGCTCTACTCTTCATGTGAAAGCTCTACTTTTCATGTGAAAGCCCTACCCTTCATGTGAAAGCTCTACTCTTCATGTGGAAGCTCTATCCTTCATGTGAAAGCTCTACTCTTCATGTGAAAGCTCTACTTTTCATGTGAAAGCCCTACCCTTCATGTGAAAGCTCTACTCTTCATGTGAATGGCCTACCCTTCATGTGAAAGCTCTACCCTTAATGTGAAAGCTCTACCCTTCATGTAAAAGTGTCGAGCCCACTGGGACAAGGTTACTCGGTACCGGACCGTGTCTGCTGCGGGGGAAGTCATGGGTGGTCCTGGTCCAGTCCCTTTCCCGGGCCCTGGCAAATAAAAGGGGTGTATTTACAGGGGATTGTCAGTCGTGACGCCACCCACCATATGCGGCCAGTGATGGGGCCGCCGCTGCTGCAGAACCTCCGGGGATGATGGAATGGCAGCTTAGGTGTGATAGTTCCAGTGGGTAGAACTGTATTCCCCGGGGCAGTAATGGTATAGTCTATAATGGATATGAATGGTGAAGACGGGGTTAAAGGACACACACTCACGTTTAGTAGTCAAAGGTGCAATTCTCCTCTTCTCCTGTTGCTGCAGCTTCTTCAAATTCGTGTGCAGAGCTGACAGGCTGGTAGCTCTATAGGTGGGAGCTCTCTGTTACTGAATGTAGGGCAAAGGTTGCAATCAATATACAGACTCACAGTTTTGCTGTTTTCCAAAGCTTTACTGCAGATGTTGTTGCAGGTTATAGTCCACGGAGTCTGTAATGGGGCTAGGCTCTCTCCCCACCCTGTCCGGGTCATTAGCTTCCTCGTGCTGCGCGGTGTGTGTCCTGAGCTGCTGCTTCTAGCTGAGCTGCTGGGACTCCTCACTCTCTCTCTGTGTTCTGCTGGTACCACTTGGCTAGGCAACTTGAGTCCTCTGTGCTGTGCTGACCCCTCCGTGTTGCTTTGCACTGGTACTAGGGGCATCTAGAGATCCCACTGTTCCTGGATTCACTGTGCTGTGGGTGCCAGACACAGTATCGGATCCGGTGTCCGTTCTGTGCGCTCTTCTGGGGCAAGTGAAAGTATCACTCCAGCTCCCAGACGGGTTCCTCTGTCTGTAGTTCTCCTGTTCCTCTGACCCTTGCTAGGTCTGCACTGAGCTAACTCTGCTCTAAGTGTCCTCTTCACAGCCCTGCTCCGAGCTGAACTGAGCTCTCCCTCATGAACAGGAGTATTTAAGGGAGCAGAGGGTGCTCCCCATCCTGGCCCAGAGGTGCTAGTGTTTGTCAGTGTGTAGTGGGGAGAGAACCCATGTGGTGTTATTGTGGCACATTAACCCATGGTGTGCCACAAAAGCTCTACCCTTCATGTGAGAGCCCTACTCTTCATGTGAAAGCCCTACCCTTCATGTGAAAGCCCTACCCTTCATGTGAAAGCTCCACTCTTCATGTGAAAGCTCTACCCTTCATGTGAAAGCTCTACCCTTCATGTGAAAGCTCTATCCTTCAAGTGAAAGCCCTACCCTTCATGTGAAAGCCCTACCCTTCATGTGAAAGCCCTACCCTTCATGTGAAAGCTCTACCCTTCATGTGAAAGCTCTACCCTTCATGTGAAAGCCCTACCCTTCATGTGAAAGCTCTACCCTTCATGTGAAAGCTCTACACTTCATGTGAAAGCCCTATCCTTCATGTGAAAGCTCTATCCTTCAAGTGAAAGCCCTACCCTTCATGTGAAAGCTCTACCCTTCATGTGAAAGCCCTACCCTTCATGTGAAAGCTCCACTCTTCATGTGAAAGCTCTACTCTTCATGTGAAAGCCCTACCCTTCATGTGAAAGCCCTACCCTTCATGTGAAAGCCCTACCCTTCATGTGAAAGCCCTACCCTTCATGTGAAAGCCCTACCCTTCATGTGAAAGCCCTACCCTTCATGTGAAAGCTCTACCCTTCATGTGAAAGCCCTACCCTTCATGTGAAAGCCCTACCCTTCATGTGAAAGCCCTACCCTTCATGTGAAAGCCCTACCCTTCATGTGAAAGCTCTACCCTTCATGTGAAAGCTCTACCCTTCATGTGAAAGCTCTACTCTTCATGTGAAAGCCCTACCTTCATGTGGAAGCCTTATCCTCCATGTGAAAGCTCTACTCTTCATGTGAAAGCCTTACCCTTCATGTGAAAGCTCTACTCTTCATGTGAAAGCTCTACTCTTCATGTGAAAGCTCTACTCTTCATGTGAAAGCTCTACTCTTCATGTGAAAGCCCTATCCTTCATGTGAAAGCTCTACTCTTCATGTGAAAGCTCTACCCTTCATGTGAAAGCTCTATCCTTTATGTGAAAGCTCTACTCTTCATGTGAAAGCCTTACCCTTCATGTGAAAGCTCTACTCTTCATGTGAAAGCTCTACTCTTCATGTGAAAGCTCTACCCTTCATGTGTAGGCTCTACTCTTCATGTGAAAGCTCTACTCTTCATGTGAAAGCCCTACCCTTCATGTGAAAGCTCTACTCTTCATGTGAAAGCCCTATCTTCATGTGGAAGCTCTATCCTTCATGTGGAAGCCTTATCCTCCATGTGAAAGCTCTACTCTTCATGTGTAGGCTCTACTCTTCATGTGTAGGCTCTACTCTTCATGTGAAAGCCCTACCCTTCATGTGAAAGCTCTACTCTTCATGTGAAAGCCCTACCCTTCATGTGAAAGCCCTACCCTTCATGTGAAAGCTCTACCCTTCCTGTGAAAGCTCTACTCTTCATGTGAAAGCTCTACTCTTCATGTGAAAGCTCTACTCTTCATGTGATAGCTCTACTCTTCATGTGGAAGCCTTGTCCTCCGTGTTCCTAGGATATTTTTTGGATAAAGGGGATTTCCAGTCAGAGCTCCCCAGAGAGGAGATAAACGCTGCATCTTTGGGATCATTACAGTGATGACCTGGGGTATTCCTGTCAGTGTTTTGGACATTATTCTCGATAGTCTCACTCTTCAATCTTGCTGCTCTTTTTACGGTTCTGGTGATTGTTGGTGGTCTTAGCCGTGGTCCCCACTGATTTGTATATATGTACCTGGAGTGCGGATCCGGCCATTAGTGCTGTCTATAGTATTTTCTGATGATTTTTTATTACTTCTTACGACCTTGTGCCCCTAGTCACTGACGACTTCTCCGCGCTCTCTGCCCCCAGCCCTGCACTTTCTGCTCCGTTATTACAACCATCTAGTCTGGAGACATGAGAATTGGCGTCAGGATCAACGTTTCGCTTTGTCGCTTATTCTTCGTATTTATATATAGAGATGACAGAAAGTGAAAATAAATTCTGACCAGAAGCAGAAAAAGAAACAACGCAGGACGAGATACAGAAATGAGATATGAGATGTGAGAACTTCATCCACCGTTCGCGTGATTGGGGCGAAATTATATGGCTGACACCCGGCCCCAGTGAAAACAATGCAATCACCATAATATACAAACTAGTGAGATGTGTCGCCTGCAGCGCCCTCCATATTCAGCGGTTTCTCCTCATTGCGTGGAGCAGTGGCGTCCTACTGTCCTGTATGAAGATAACACAATTCCGCTGTTATTGGAAACAGTCAGTAAGTTTATGGACAGATACCCGGTAATGGCCCGGTGAAGCTGCTGGAACCACACCAACCTTCCCAAAATGCAAACCGAAGGAGCCAGCTGTGTGCCGACACCAAACTAGCATAGGCCCAGGGGCGGACCTACCGCGGTGCAGCTGGTTCATCTGCACCAGGGCCCCGACCGGCTAGGGGGCCCTCAGGCACCTGTGGTGGGCCCCTCCACCTCCCTGCAGGGGGGCCCGGAGACCGCGATAGTGTGTCAGAGGAGAGGTGCAGCCATGGGAAGCTCCCTGATCCCGACCCTCCTCTCCTCTCTACTCCCTGGTCATGCTGGAGACGTGGGCGGCAGCCCATACTCACCAGCAGTCCCCCCCTCCGGTCCTCACGTGGGACGGAATCAGCTGCACCGGGGCCCACATGGCTCCAGGTCCGCCACTGCATAGGCCGCTGGGAGATCTTTAGCTCTGAAGTATGAAGCAATGTCTGTATCTGCTCATGGTGGTGCAGATGTTGCAGTTTTACATTTTCATCACCGTATTTCACCTGTGCAGTGTTTTATTTGCACGTTCTCTGGTGCAGATGATAGCGGCCTTGTTCTCCGCGGTGATACAATAAGTTGGCACTTTATTGCATTCTATGTTGGTTTTCTGTGTTCAGCAATAATGACACGAAGCGTTCGCGACCGGGCGATTATAATAACTGGAATGACCAATGACGCGTGCAGAATGTGCCAGCCGACATCACAAGAGCGAACCCTGATGGAGACCCTCGTTCTTCAGGAGCCATTGTCTGTCATCACGCGGAGCGGCTCGGATTTTGCTGCTCATCGCCGCACACTTCATTAGCTCCAGTGTAATTAATGGAGGTTACAAGACTTTTGCATGAGAAGGCGCTGACTCCACGACTGAAGCTACATTACACTCTGAAGCCATTACCGGTCTTTATGAGCCGCGCTATTTAGTGGAAACGATGGCGTTTATTTACACTTGATTCTAATGAGGTTTCTGTATTGTGACATTTTCTATCCCCGATACCCTGCGCTAATCCGGAAAATCAGCAGGATAAAAGTTAGCGGGGTGCAGCACTCAAGGATATCTACAGAACACTGTCCATCATCAGGGGTGGCGGGGTGCAGATATGTGTCTCAGGCTACTCGCCCCTGTGATGTCAGTCCTGGATGACGGTTCTGACCGTAGGATGTCACGGAGTTACTTGATGGGACTGCAGGATTTAGGAGTGGCTGGAGATCTCGAGTGCGATATGACTCCCATGCTCCATTGTGGCTTATCTTCCTGGCTGGAGGCCGCACTCCGTATTGGACTAAGAGGAAGTAGAAGCTCTGTTCCACCTGAAGAAAATATATTGTTCTGCAATGCTTTGTTTAAATGTGTTTTATGTGTTTAATGAATGAAAAACATTTAGTTGGTTACATGTAGTGTTAACGGATGGGACAGCCCTAGAGTGGGAGGAGGTATACAGGCAGACAGGGGAGCGGTATCCTGGATAGGCAGGAGTACAGAGAGTTCAGTAGTGTGAGACCTAAGGGTACCTTTACACGCGGCTACATTTCTAGGGTGGCTACAGTAACTTAATGGTTGCAGTGAATCATGGAGACAAGGTTCTATCTTGTTGCTGTGTACAAATGGAATAATCTCTCCATGATTTCACTGCAACCAGTAGTTACCTGTAGCCACCAAGAAATGTAGCCGCGTGTAAAGGTACCTTAAGGTCTAACAGTTATCAGACTGCTGAGTTACAGGTGTGTGATCGACATGTCTGATAGTAAATTCCGAGAACTGAGCAACCGTGAAAGACTGCAACATTTGATAGACCGGAAAATCCGATAGACAGGAACCCAGGGTATGGAAGCCGAGTAAATTGTACAGAGATAGACCCAGGTGAACTAGGAGGCCAAATGTAAAGGGGGAACAGACAAAGAAGGACTTGTATCAGTGGATATTAGTGAGCAGTGGACTACAGTGACAGGTACCCCAATTGTGAATACTGGAAGTGAAGTATGGCCACCATATTGAGACATAGGTTCCTCTATAGGGAGCTGACAGTGCAGCACAGCCAGCAGTTTGTCACCTTCCGAGAATGGAGTTTCTTGGTAGTGGTGAGGAGTCATTCTGACGTGACCTCTCTAGGGGACGCCTCACATATTTATTGGGAACAGAGAGTAGCTGTGAGCGGCCGTAGTGTTACACCTCGACCCATACGTCCCTCACAAGGGAGGACAAGGTCTCCTAGGATTGTTGGCTGGACTGTTGTGAGATTTCAAGAGTACAAAGTGCCTGAAGAAGGAACTGTTGTGTGATGTGACTGAGAAGTGCACGAAGAAGGAACAGTTGTAAGATATAACTGAGAAGTGTCCGGAGAAAGAACCATCGTGTGATGTAACTGAGAAGTGTCCGGAGAAAGAACCATCGTGTGATGTAACTGAGAAGTGTCCGGAGAAAGAACCATCGTGTGATGTAACTGAGAATTGTCCAAAGAAGGAACTGTCGCGTGATCTGACTGAGAAGGGTCCGGATGTAATTGAGAGTTGTCTGAAGAAACTGTCATGTGATGTAACCGAGAGGAGGTGCCCAGAGAAGGAACTGTCATGTGATGAGACTGAGAGGTGCCTGAAGAAGGAACGGTCCTGTGATGAGACTGAGAGGTGCCTGAAGAAGGAACGGTCCTGTGATGAGACTGAGAAGTGCCCGGAGAAGGACCTGTTGTGTGATGTAACCAACAAGTTCCCAGAGAAGGAACTTTTGTAATTTGTAACTCAGAATTGCCCAGAGAAGCAACCGTCCTGTGCAGGGGCGTATCTAGGGGGGTGCAGCCGGATCCTTTGCCCCGGGCGCAACTCAGAAGGGGGCGCCAGCGGCACCCCACACCCCCCGCTTCTCAAGCAAGGCTGCAGGGGAGGTGGGACTGACCGCTCCTAAGGCTGCAAGGACAGCGGGGCTGAAAGCTGCTCCTCACCTACTCGGGGGGGGGGGGGGGGGGCGCCAAAATGGACTTTTGCCCCGGGCGCCATGAAACCTAGTTACACCGCTGGTCCTGTGATCTAACTAAGAAGTGCCCAGAGAAGGAACTGTGATGAAAAGTAACTGAGAAGTGCCCGGAGAAGGAACTGTCTTGGGATGAGAATGAGAGGTGCCTGGAGAAGGAACTGTCCTGTGATGTAACTGAGAAGTGTTCTGAAAAAGAACTATTGTAAGATGTAACTCAGAATTGCCCGGGAAGGAACTGTCCTGTGATGTAACTAAGAAGGGCCCGTTGAAAAAACTATCGTGTGATATAACTGAGATGCATCCGGAGAAGAAAATGTCGTGAGATGTAACTGAGAAGTGTTTCCGAAAAGGAACTGTCATAAGATGTAACTAACAAGTTCACAGAGAAGGAACTGTTGTGTGATGTAACTGAGAAGTGCCCAGGGAAGGAACTGTCATATAATATGACCGAGAAGTGCCTGGTTGTCAGCAGTAATAGATGAAGTGCTGGTGCTGTAGTATAATTGGTGTGGTCTCATGTCTGATGTCATTATATCAGTGATGTCATCGCCAGGGGGCGGGGCTGACACCTCTCAAACATGCATACAGGCTGGTTGTCAGCAGTAATATATGAGGAGCCGACGGTGTGCAAGGTGGTGTAGATGCCCATGGCAGTGTGGTGCAGATCCCCCCATGGCAATGGGTTGAGTGCCTCTCAAGGCTGTCTGCATGTTCCTTGTGTCTTCCACAATAAGAAGACCTTTGAAGAGTCTGAGACCTGAAGGTTACAATGCCTTATGGATCAGGTCTATAACTTGTACTTGAATGCATATACTGGTACCTTCCCCTCGGCCTTCAAACACGCCCTAATCACGCCCATTCTAAAAAAAAACCTCACTTGACCTTACCTCTGTCTCTAACTATCGCCCCATATCTCTTCTCCCATTCGCCTCTAAGCTACTTGAACAGCACGTCCACTCCGAACTGTCCTCTCACCTCTCCTCGTGCTCCCACTTCGACCGCCTACAGTGCGGCTTCCGACCCCTCCATTCCCCGAAACAGCCCTGACCAAAGTCACCAACGACCTACTGACCGCCAAGAACAAACACCACTACTCCATCCTGCTACTCTTTGACCTGTCTGCCGCCTTCGACACGGTTGACCACTCCCTTCTTCTCCGGATCCTGGAATCCCTTGGCATCACCCACCTTGCCCTCTCCTGGATCTCCTCATACCTAGCACACCGGACCTTCAGCGTCTCGCACTCCCACAACTCCTCCTCACCCTACCCCCTTTCTGTCGGAGTCCCCCAAGGTTCGGTCCTGGGACCCCTACTTTTCTCCATTTACACTCTCGGCCTAGGGCAACTCATTGAGTCCCATGGCCTCCAGTACCACCTCTACGCCGACGACACCCAAATCTACTTGTCCGGCCCTGACATCACCTCCCTACTCTACAAAATCCCACAATGCCTTTCCGCCATGTCATCCTTCTTCTCTGCTCGCTTCCTTAAACTCAACATGGACAAAACTGAATTCATCGTCTTCCCCCCAAGAAATTCCACCCCACCTCGCAACCTATCCATCTGCATCAACGACTGCGCCCTCTTCCCAGTCCCCCAAGCCAAGTGCCTCGGGGTAATCCTTGACTCCTCCCTATCCTTCAAGCCCCACATCGAGGCCCTCACCACATCCCTCCCACTCCAGCTCAAGAACATCTCACGGATCCGCTCCTTCCTCACCCACGACACCGCTAAAACACTCATCCATGCTCTTATCATCTCCCGCCTTGACTACTGCAACCTCCTTCTCAATGGCCTCCCGGCTAACTCCCTCACACCTCTCCTCAACTATCCTCAACTCCGCTGCCCGACTCATCTACATGTCCTCCCTCTACTCCCCTGTCTCCCCCCTCTGCCAAGCCCTTCACTGGCTCCCCGTCTCCAAGAGATCCCATTCAAAACACTAACCATGGCGTACAAAGCCATACACAACTTGGCCCCACCATACATCTCCGACCTGGTCTCCCGATACCTTCCCTCACGCAACCTCCGCTCCTCCCAAGAACTCCTCCTCTGCTCCCCCCTCATTACTTCTTCGCACAACTGAGTCCAGGACTTCTCCCCGGGCATCTGCCTTACTCTGGAACTCCCTGCCCGAACACGTCAGACACTCTCCTACCCTGAGTAGCTTCAAGTGTCACCTGAAGACTCACTTGTTCCGTCAAGCCTACAACCTGCCATGAGACCCAGGCGACCGCCCCATACCTGACATTCCCCCATCCTACTGTATCCTAACCCGCCCCTCTTAGACTGTGAGCCCTCGTGGACAGGGTCCCTGCCCCTCCTGTACCTGTACGTCCTGATCGCCTAGATTTAGTGCACTTGTGCTTGTCTCCCTCATCCTCATGTAAAGCGCCATGGAACCTAATGGCGCTATATAAATAAATAATAATAATAATAAAATAATACTGTACTTTCTTTAGGCGCTGCTGGAGTTTCTGCTCTGGTTGTTCTTTGTAGCATAATCTGAGCTGTAGCATTTTGGTGATCAGTCCCCTTTGATATACACTGTGTGCAGAATTATTAGGCAAGTTGTATTGTAGAGGATTATTTTTATTATTGATCAACAACTATGTTCTCAATCAACCCAAAAGACTCAAATATCAAAGCTTAATATTTTTGGAAGTTGGAGTTGTTTTTTTTTAGATTTGGCTCTTAGGAGGATATCTGTTTGTGAAGGTAACTATTTCTGTGCAGAATTATGAGGCTATGTGCGCACTGGGCGGGTTTTCGGCGGTTTACCTGTGTAAACCGCCGTTTTGTTTACATTAGTTTTATTTAAATTTATGTTAATCCAAACCGGCGTTTGGATTAACATTAAAACTAATGTAAACCGCCCAAGGCAGTGCACACACCGGCGGTTACACAGCGTCATCCGTTGCTAACCCGCAGGTTTCCCAGCGGGTTAGCAAAGAATGAGCATGTTCTAAAAAACGGCGGTTCTGCAGCGGCTGCAAGCAGAATCATGTGCTGCTTCCAGCCGCTGCAGAATCGCCGCCGAGAACACGCTGTGCATCCGCCGGCTACCGCCCGGCTCCCGCCGCACATACCCGCCAGGAAGCCGGTGGACGGCGCCGGAGCTTCCTGGCGGGTTCCGCCAGCTGCCGCCGACCAAACCGCCGGGTAAGTGTGCACTTACCCTTAGGCAACTTAATAAAAACCTAATATATTCCCTTCTCACTTGTTTCTTTTCACCAGGTAAACCAATATAACTGCACAAAATTTAGAAATAAACATTTCTGACATGCAAAAACAAACCCCCCAAAAATTAGTAACCAATATAGCCACCTTTCTTTATGATGACACTCAACAGCCTCCATCCATAGATTCTGTCAGTTGCTTGATCTGTTTACGATTAACATTGCGTGCAGCAGCCACCACAGCCTCCAGACACTGTTCCCAGAGGTGTACTGTTTTCCCTCCCTGTAGATCTCACATTTTAGGAGGGGCCACAGGTTCTCTATGGGGTTCAGATCAGGTGAACAAGGGGGCCAAGTCATTATTATTTCTTCTTTTATACCTTTACTGGCCAGCCACACTGTGGAGTAGTTGGATGCATGTGATAGAGCATTGTCCTGCATGAAAATCATGTTTTTCTTGAACAAAACCGACTTCTTCCTGTACCACTGCTTGAAGAAGGTGTCCTCCAGAAACTGGCAGTAGGTCCAGGAGTTGAGCTTCACTCCATCCTCAACCCGAAAAGGTCCCACAAGTTCATGTTTGATGATACCAGCCATACCAGTACCCCACCTCCACCTTGCTGGCGTCTGAGTCGGAGTGGAGCTCTCTGCCCTTCACTGATCCAGCCTCTGGCCCATCCATCTGGCCCATCAAGAGTCACTCTCATTTCATCTCATCCTTTAAAAACCTTTGAAAAAATACAGGTCTCTTAATATATTTCTTGGCCCAGTCTTGACGTTTTATCTTATGTTTCTTGTTCAAAGGTGGTCGATTTTCAACCTTTCTTACTTTGGCCATGTCCCTGAGTATCGCACACCTTGTTTTTTGATACTCCAGTAATGTTGCATCTCTGAAATATTGCAAAACTGGTGGCAAATGGCATCTTGGCAGCTTCACGCTTGATTTTTCTAATTCATGGGCAGTTATTTTGCGCCTTTTTTGCCCAACACGTTTCTTGTGACCCTGTTGTGCTATTTGCCATGAAACGCTTGATTGTTCGTGAGTCACGCTTCAAAAGTTTGGCAATTTCAAGACTGCTGCATCCCTCTGCAAGACATCTCACAATTTTGGACTTTTCATGAGTCCCGTCAATCTCTCTTCTGACCCATTTTGCCAAAGGAAAGGAAGTTTCCTAATAATTAAGCACACCTTATATAGGGTGTTGATGTCATTACACCACACCCCTCCTCATTACAGAGATGCACACTCATCTGATTTACTTAATTGGTAGTTGCTCTCAAGCCTATACAGCTGGAGTAGGACAACATGTAAAAAATATCATATCAAAATACTCATTTGCCTAATAATTCTGCGACAGAGTAGAGCCACATATTTGGCAGCTGATGCCGGTGATAGAATCTCTTTCTATGCTAACCACTGTGGAAGGAGCCTGTATGGAGGATGACAGTGTGAGGTGGGGATTGTAAGTGCCCATGGTGTGTGGTGAGGGTCCTTTGTGGCGAATGAGGGAGGATCCCCCATGGTGATGTGATGAGGGTGCCTGGAGGCGATGTGGTGAGGATCCTCCATGGCAGTGTGGTCAGGGTACTCCCTTGGCAGTGGTGGGGGGCCTCTGTGGTGGTGTAGTGCGGATCCACCCATGACATTGTGTGGGGGGCAGTGGTGTGTGGTGAGGGAACACCCATGGCATTGGGGGTGCCATAGCAGTGTGGTGAGGGGGTCACTCGTGCTGATGTGGTGAGGGACCCCGATAGCTATGTGGTGAGATTTCCCCAGTGGTGTCGGGGTGAGGGTGCCTGGTGGAATTGTGGTGAGGGTCCTAAGTGCCTGTGTGGTTAGGGTTCCCCCAGTGATGGTGTGTGGAGGTCCCCATGGCGATGGTATGATGAGTCCCATGTGATGAGGGTCCTCAATGGGCAGTGTGGTGAGGGTCCCAGTGGTGTTGTGGTGAGGGTCTCAACGTGGCAGTGTGATGAGGGTCCTCGGTGTCGGTGTGGTGAGGGCCCTCGATAGCAGCGTGGGGACCCCCCTGTGGTGGGGGATCCTCAGTGGTATTGTGTTGAGGGTTTCTCGGTGGTGTTGTGGTGAGGGTCCCCTGGTGGTGTTGTAGTGAGCATCTTCTGTGGCAGTGTGTGGGGGTTCCCTAGTGGCGGTGTGAAGAGGGTCTTCAATGACGGTGTTATGAGGGTCCTCGGTGTCAGTGTGTGGGGGTCCCACGTGGCGGTCTTTCTTGTCTCCCTGATAAGCAGACGACTCACTCTCACTTCTGTTTTATTTCAATAAGAACAAATGATGGAAATGAATTTTCTTGGTGCAGAAACGTAAACATTCTTATTCGCTTTACACAGCGTCACGTAGAAAAGCAATTTCACGGCTTGTGTTCTAGTTATGGAGCGGCCGCCGTGCGTCGCGGCGTCTAAGTGAGAACGCATTATGTACTGATCTCGGTGCCTTTGACCATCAAAATAATTGTTTGAAGCTTCGGGATTTTTACATTTCAAAGCGAGCGATAACAATGTGATTTATGAAAAGCCGAAGGGGAAAGACGAGGGAAAACAAGCCTTTAATGTCAGTGAGCCGTGTTTAGAAAACAAGCAGCTTCCTCCCTCAGTGCAACCAGCGGCGCCAAATACACAGAAGGCAACGCTTATTAGGTTCTATATCGTCACAAATGAAGATCAATGGCAGACGAGATTCGCGGAGTAACAGACACTTTGTATCTCACCGTCCGGGCGTCAGTCCTCATCTGCAGCTGGAAACGAAAAATGACAGTCCACTGTCTGCTGGTGGAGAGGCCTCCTTATAGGTTATGGAGCAGAGAGACCTCAGTTATACACTCTGGGGTGGAGCGGCCTCCTTATACACTCCTCTGGGGAGGCAGCGGCCTCTTTATACACTCTTCTGGAGTGGATCTGCCTCTTTATACACTCCTCTGGGGTGGAACGGCTTTCTTATACACTCTGGGGTGGAGCGTCTCCTTATACACCCTGGGTTGGAGCAGCCTCCTTATACGCTGCAGGGTGCAGCGGCCTACCTTATACACTCTGGGGTGGAGCGGCCTCCTTATACACTCCTATGGGGTGGAGCGGCCTACTTATACGCTCTGGAGTGGAGAAGCCTCAATTATACA
This sequence comes from Allobates femoralis, assembly GCA_033576535.1. Taxonomy (NCBI): domain Eukaryota; kingdom Metazoa; phylum Chordata; class Amphibia; order Anura; family Aromobatidae; genus Allobates; species Allobates femoralis. The sequence goes on along the minus strand of JARQOC010000010.1, from coordinate 32,558,212 downwards.
CTCTGGGGTGGAGTGGCTTCCTTATACACTCCTCTGTGGTGGAGCGGCCTCCTTATACACTCCTCTGGGGTGATGTGGCCTCATACACTCTGGGGTGGAGCGGCCTCCTTATACACTCTGGGGTGGAGTGGCCTCCTTATACACTGTGGAGAGGAGTGGCCTCCTTATAGACTTTATGGAAGGGATGCAGATGCCTTACATACTCTAGGGTGGAGCTGCCTCCTTATACACTCTGGGGTGGAGTGGCCTCCTTATATACTTTATAAGGGGTGCGACCTCCTTATATACTCTGGGATGGAACGGCCTCCTTATACACTCTGGGGAGGAGTGGCCTTCTTATACACTCTGGGGTGGAGCAACCTCCCTATACACTCCTCTGAGGTGGAGCGGCCTCCTTATACACTCCTCTGGAGTGGAACAGCCTCCTTATGCACTCTGGGGTGGAACGGCCTCCTTATACACTCTGGAGAGGAGCGGCCTCCTTATAGACTTTATGGGAGGGGTGCAGAAGCCTTATAAACTCTGGGGTGGAGTAACCTCCTTATACACTCTGGGGTGGAGTGGCCTCCTTATACACTCTGGGGAGAAGCCGTCTCCTTTTACACTCTGTGGTGGAGCAGCCTCCTTATACACTCTGGTGTGGAGTGGCCTCCTTATACACTCTGGGATGGAGTGGCCTTCTTATACACTCCTCTAGGGTGGAGGGGCCTCCTGACCTCCTTATACACTCTGGGGTAGAGCAGCCTCCTTATACACTCTGGGGTGGAACAGCCTCCTTATACACTCTGGGGTGGAGCAGCCTCCTTATACACTCTGGGGTGGAGCAGCCTTCTTATACACTCTAGGGTGGAGCAGCCTCCTTATACAGTCTGGGGTGGAGCAGCCTCCTTATAAACTCTGGGGAGGAGCGGTCTCCTTATACACTCTGGGGTGGAGCAGCCTCCTTATACACTCTGGGGAGGAGCGGTCTCCTTATAAACTTTGGGGTGAAGCAGCCTCCTTATACACTCTGGGGAGGAGCGGTCTCCTTATAAACTTTGGGGTGAAGCAGCCTCCTTATACACTCTGGGGAGGAGCGGTCTCCTTATAAACTTTGGGGTGAAGCAGCCTCTTTATACACTCTGGGGAGGAGCGGTCTCCTTATAAACTTTGGGGTGAAGCAGCCTCCTTATACACTCTGGGGAGGAGTGGCCTCCTTATAAACTTTGGGGTGAAGCAGCCTTCTTATACACTCTGGGGAGGAGTGGCCTCATTATAAACTTTGGGGTGGAGTGGCCTTTTTTTTTTTAAATTCTCTCTTTATTAAGTTTTCCAAACCATATATTCAAATAGACAATCAAACAGATCATCATAACAGTAACAAATAACAAATAATAAAGTAACCAGGAATACATATATTCATATGCCCATTATTCTTAATCATTCCTATGTAGAATTATTCAGATATCCTCATTATCAATCATTTCAATACACAACCCACCCACTTTATGTCATCAGACTACAGAGCTGGACTTAATTTCTTGAATTTCCAATTTTCTCGATTCAATGTTGTTTGTTATTTCGTCTAATATTCCCTTAAACGTGTAATTTCTAGGATTTGTACCTGTTGGTCTTTTTCTACCCGATTAAGTCAGTTCTTTTTGTGGAAATGTTTTCTCAGTTCTGGGAATCTGTTCTCACTGCTATTCTCCCCAGAGAATGTCCAATGTCTTCCAACAAGTACCACTCGGTATTCCTAAAAAGTCCCATGATTTGTGTCATTTCTGGGTCGGAAAGTTGCACTTCTATAAAGCCTCTCCATTTTTTCATGAATTTCACTATTAACTTTTCCTTATTCCTCTCTGCCTCTCTCTTATCGATGTCTAATGCTCTTTTTAGCTCTGCTATGACTTCTACTTCATCGGGGAGCGACCTTTGTAGCCAATGTCTCAATATCAACCTTTTCGCCAGGAGAGCTATAACATGGGAAAGTTGCACACCCCTACCACCTTCGCCACATCCCTCCATATTTTGAAATATCCAAATCGAAGGTGTAAGGTCAAAATTTTGTTTACACAGGCGCCTTGTTAGTTGTTGTATTTTGATCCAGAAGTTCTGAACCTGTAAGCAACTCCATAGCCCAAGAATCATGTCTGTTCGTTCTTCCCGACATTTCGGGCAATGTGTGGTCCTGTCAGGGTTTAAGTTATTTGGGGGTATATTAAATCCACATATCATTCCGTGGATTATGTGGAATTGCGTGTCTCTCCATTGCTCGTTTAAAATATTACGTCTTACTAGGACCCATCCTGCAATAATCTTGTCGGAGTGGCCTTCTTATACACTCCTCTGGGGTGGATGGGCCTCCTGACCTCCTTATACAGTCTGAGATGGAGTGGCCTCCTTATATACTTTATGGGGGGTGCGACCTCCTTATATACTCTGGGGTGGAACGGCCTTCTTATACACTCTGGGGTGGAGTGGCCTTCTTATACATTCTGGGGTGGAGTGACCTTCTTATACACTCTGGGGTGGAGTGGCTTTCTTATACACTCTGGGGTGGAGCGGCCTCCTTATACATTCTGGGGAGGAGCGGCCTCCTTTTACACTCTGGAGTGGAGTCGTCTCCTTTTACACTATGGGGTGGAGCCGTCTCCTTTTAAACTCTTGGGTGGAGTGGCCTTCTTATGCACTCTGGGGTGGAGTGGCCTTATACACTTTGGGGAGGAGCAGCCTCCTTATAAACTCTGGGGTGGAGTGGCCTCTTTATACACTCCTCTGGGGTGCACGGCCTCCTTATACTCTCTGGGGTGGAGCGGCCTCCTTATAAACTCTGGAGAGGAGCGGCCTCCTTATAGACTTTATTTGAGGGGTGCAGATGCCTTATATACTCTGGGGTGAAGCTGCCTCCTTATAAACTCTGGGGTGGAGCAGCCTCCTTATACACTCTGGGGTGGAGTGGCCTCCTTATACACTCTGGGGAGGAGTGGCCTCCTTATACACTTTGGCGTGGCGCCACCTACTTTTACACTCTGAGGTGGAGCCGTCTCCTTATAAACTCGGGGGTGGAGTGGCCTTCTTATACACTCGTCTGGGGTGGAGGGGCCTCCTGACCTCCTTATATACTCTGGGGTGGAGTGACCTCCTTATACACTCTGGGGTGGAGTGGCCTTCTTACACAATCTGGAGTGGAGCGGCCTCCTTATACACACCTCTGGGGTGTAACGGCCTTATACATTCTGGGGTGGAGTGGCCTTCTTATACACTCTGGGGTGGAGTGGCCTTCTTATACACTCTCTGGGGTGGAGTGGCCTCCTTATACACTATGGGGTGGAGTGGCCTTCTTATACACTCTCTGGGGTGGAGTGGCCTTCTTATACACTCTGGGGTGGAGCGGCCTCCTTATACACTCTGGGGTGGAGTGACCTTCTTATACACTCTCTGGGGTGGAGTGGCCTTCTTATACACTCTGGGGTGGAGCGGCCTCCTTATACACTCTGGGGTGGAGTGACCTTCTTATACACTCTCTGGGGTGGAGTGGCCTTCTTATACACTCTGAGGTAGAGTGGCCTTCTTATACACTCTTGGGGTGGAGTGGCCTTCTTATACACTCTCTGGGGTGGAGTGGCCTTCTTATACACTCTGGGGTGGAGTGGCCTTCTTATACACTCTGGGGTGGAGTGGCCTTCTTATACACTCTGGGATGGAGTGGCCTCCTTATACACTCTGGGGTGGATCAGCCTCCTTTTTGGGTGATGGACACTCATGGTCCCGGACTCTTGACTCCTGTCTCCTTGTGGGGGGCTCTCCCAGGTGCGGAGCCATGCAGGAACCATATTATTGGAGAATGGAGTTGTCTCTTTCTCATCACTTTCGGAGACGTCTTGTGAGACTTTTTGTGCGGAGACGCTTCTCCCGCGATGGTTTGCGGTCTCGGCTGTTTTTCCCTCCGTTGGGTTTCCATGCTTATTTTGACTTCAGCGCCATGTGTTAATTGAAATGCAAATGAGGCGAAGTTTTCCATTTGTGACTATTGCACAGACGCGTTACGAGAGCAATCTGCCGGCAATGAGCCCCGTTCCCTCCTTTATAATTGCTTGAAGCGCTGGCAGCATTTTCTCTTCTGAAGGGAGCGATAGGCGAGCTGTGTTTGATGACAATATTAGCCGCTCCGTCATTGGCGCAGGTCTACGGCTGATACAAATTATGTGCTCTACAAAGGGCCGCAACGCGCGTCTATCTGCTCCCAGTAATTTAATACGCTGAGCTGAAAGGGGAGAAAACACTTTATCGCACAATTAACAATTTAATGAATTCTCTCTGGGTCACTCCTATTATCCTATTATCTGACTTTCACATAAATGGTCTTTAACCTTCAAGCGTCGGATGCTTTTACACCTTGTGCTTGAAAGGCGTCAGATAGCGAATAATTACTGAGCCGCGCTAACAATGTCGCCTTCGCTGCCATTTATAATGTTAATGTGTGGGTGCCGCGTATTTACCGCGAGATAGTGCTCCGTGCCATAGAAAACATGAACGTCGACTCCATAAAACCTGACGTCGTCCTCCTGGAGCGCACGGGATTAACCACTTCACTCCCAAGACGTGCGGGGGTCTTCCACCATTTATACCCTTCATTGGTTTTCGGATTACTTTAATCAGGATTCCCCCGTTACGGCCGGAGGTCGTTGGGACCATGTTGGCCGGATCTGGCTGCTGTGTGCAGTGATCTGTTCATCACAATCCGTGCTGGTGTTACATGGTCCCCGCCATAATGGACGGTGCGATGAGACGCCACTCACATTTATAGGATTGAACGTTCCTTCATTGGAGACCTTCTTCAGGTTCGTGTGTTACTTTCTGGCCATTTTCCTCTTGCCCTCGGTGAATGTCCGTGTTTATTCTTTACACCCGGAGGCCGTAGAGCCGATCAGAGCCGGTGATAGACAATATAGACCTGATGTTGGTTCATTTTTGCTAAATCCTACTAAATTGTTTTTCACCATTTTTTTTAATTGATATTATGGATTTTATTAATTTTTTTCATTTCAGATTTTTTTTTAATGTAATTGGTCTTGTGGACAAGCTCTAAGAAATACTTTGTGCAGGGAGGAGGTGAGCTGTCTCCATCACTTATTGACTTGTAGAAGACACTGCAGTGGGCATGCTGTATGAGCTGTGCAGTGGTCATTGTGCAGGGAGGAGGAGGAGATCTGTCCCCTCCTATTGACTTGTATAGGAGACTGTAGCCAGCATGTATGACCTGTAAAGTGGTCATTGTGCAGGGAGGAGGAGGAGATGAGCTGTCTCCTCCTATTGACTTGTGTGGAGCCCACTGACACGGGGTACCCGGTACCGGACCGGCAGGGGCTGGCTGGCTACTCTAACTCCGGGTGGCAGTTTTGCTCTGCCAGCCCTTAGGTGAGCACTGGGGGGGGGGAACTTTTGCAGTCAGACTTTCTTGGTGGAGGGGGGGGGACCACTGCTGCAGTGTACTTCTGCAGAGATCAGGAGGATGGGTGGATGCTGCAGCCAGGTGCATGAGCCCGCGCGGGTCGGGACAGCTCCTGACAGGGTAAAATGGTGAATAAACAGTTCTGTATACCAGGAATCAGACACGGACACTGAAGCAGGGTCCACCGGGTTTACTTGTAAGTTCTTCACGTTCAACAATTCACGGTACAGTTCAGTTCTTAACAGCTTTACACAGTTAACTCCACTTGAACCCTCTGCAGCCAGGTTGTCACTCCTCACTCTTTCTATATGTCCTTTCAGGCTGATTCTCTCACTCTCTTCTTCTAGGTAGATTGCGGAGCGGCAGCTCGGTCCCTCAATGTAGCTTCCCCATAAGTGTATGGGCGGTAAGCCGGGTCCTCCTGGTTGCTGCTATGCCCCCAACCCTGAAATGGGAATACAGATCTGGAATCTGTGTTCCCCGTCAGTTTGTCTGGGGAGCCAGTATGAAACTTCAGTCCCCCTCAGAGCCGACACTCTGGTTCCAGCCTAGCCTTGGGTGTCCCTGTCTTGCAAGGGATCACCGGGCTCTTTCCTACCTGTGTAACTTCCTGGGTACCTCAGGAGAGTCTGTCCTGTCAGTAATTGTCAGCGCTATCGTCTTCCTCGGACCCGGTGGCACTGGTCCGGTCTCTGTTGTTCCTGTCACTCTGTCTTGGCTGCTCGGCACTTGCCTACTGGCTAACTACTTCCTGTTTTCCCTTTTTATACTGATTTGTTACCTTTACTACGCCTCACCCAATTATAACTGGCCCTACTACCCCCAGAGGTCATTGAGCAGGGAGGAGGAGGAGGTGGGTTGTCTCCTCCTATTAACTTGTATAGGAGATTGTAGCCAGCATGTATGACCTGTGCAGTGGTTATTGTGCAGGGAGGAGGAGGAGGTGAGCTGTCTACTCCTATTGACTTGTATAGGAGACTGTGGCGGGCATGTTGTATGACCTGTGCAGAGGTCGTTGTGCAGGGAGGAGGAGGTGGGTTGTCTCCTCCTATTAACTTGTATAGGAGACAGTGGCAGGGATGCTGTATGACAAGTGCTGAGGTCGTTGTGCAGGGAGGAGGAGAAGGTGGGCTGTGGTGTAGTCCTGGGCTATCTGCCTCCAGCTTTATCACTTTTCCGTCATTCTGTTCCTAGGTGTGTACATCTCAGGTGCCTATGCTATGCCCCTCTGTTACTTCATCCTATCATTACATACAGTATAATGACTAGAATATACAATTATAGAATAAATCCATCTGTGGCCTCTTAGCTGATGAAACCATTCACAATTGCGTATGGCGATGTCGGTATTTTCCTGACACTTTGGTGCTGAGACAGTTCTCAGAGAGGTGACAACACTTAAGTGTCACTTTGCCCCGTTGACTCCCCTTAATCAGCGTCTTTTAATAGACAACCTGAGATTGACAAGCGTCATATCCCTTCTGGGGTCGGACGGCGGTGAGGTGGGATCGGGGCTCGCAGGCCTTGTTCATTTCTTGCTGCATTTTTTATGTAAATGAGGAGTTAGCGACTCGATGCAGCCAATCAGCATGGAAATGAACGCGAAGTGAAAACCCAGGTGAATCTAATTACCGCGCAGGGTTAGACCCGCGACCGTCTCCGCGTGGCGCCTCTGACAAGGTGAAGAATTCTTTTCTCCTTCTGTGAACCTCGCTGATTTGCTGTTAATGGATACAAGCAATGATATTAATTAAGATGCGAGCAGGTGTGAGCTGCTTCCTGAGACATCTCCTTCCATATTAAGAATCCCGGAGAACGTATGGCTTTTCAGAGAGCGGCGGCACCGCGACCACCTGATGCCACGGTCACTCCGGTCACACCTAGTGTTCACTGCATTCTCTGGGGATGAGGGCAGGGGTGTATCTACAACAGGTTCAGGGGTTGCAATCACACCCGGGGCCCTGGAGCCTTGGGGGCCCCAAAAGTCCCCTTGGCCTATAGAAGAAGAGTATTGCTATTAAAGATATGCAATAATTGGGGGCCCCGTTGGACCTTTTGCATCGGGGCCCATGATCTTTAAATTACGCCACTGGAGGAGGGGAATCGTGGAGATTACAGCACCTCTACATCAGGGATTGTTTCCCAGAATTATTACTACTCAGACTGCCTTCTCACGTGTGATTTCTACATCCATGTGAATTTCAAGGATCACACGGACGGGATCTGATCTGTGCCAATAGATGACCACGGACCTTTTTTTTTAACAGATCCGTCATCAGTTATCAGAGATAGGGCTGGGAGGAGCTGTACCTTGCTTCTGAGCACGCTCAGTGCAGCAAATCGGATCCGTCTCCATAGACCCCCATGTTATTTGACGCAGATCGCAACGGATCCGTGTCTGTCCATTGATGTCAGTGATTTTCAAGGCAGCCAAAAAATCGCACCAGTCTCCGATTCTGGGTGCATGAAAAAAACTGACTCAAACGGTCAGTGACAAACCTGATACACACGGAGGCCATAGAGGACCAATCCGTGCCCATAGGGATACATGGGAGGCCAAAACAGATAGACACTGATCACAAATCATGTAGCGTGAAGGCAGCCTCAGAACAATAATATTGATACAATGTATCATCCTCATGTAAATACAATGTATCATCCTCATGTAAATACAATGTATCATCCTCTTTCTGTCGCATTATAAAGGATTTATACATGCAGTACAATGAAAGTATTACCGTGATCAGCAAGCTATCCCAGCAAATGACATCACTACAACATATGCAACAAATAAGTGACGATGTAAACTAAATAACTAAATATGGATGGATGGATGGATGGATAGCAGGAGCCCTCGGACAGATGAGATCACCAAGCCTTATTGAGGATAAGAATGAGCACAATGTGGACATTGATGTCTCACAATATTGAATAAATCTATTATTGATTGTAATTCATCGCAGGTCGTGTATGTGATCACTTGCGTCAGTCGTAATATCCCTTTATGTAAGAATTCCTGGACATCTGACTACAAAGATCAATAAACCCATCAGCTGTTTCCAAACATTATTTGCAAAAACATAATAGTACTTTGTGTACTTTGTGTTAGGTTACTTTCACATTACGATTTTGGAGGGAGCCGATGCTGTCCGATAAAATCCCTCTGATGCCTGGAATCGGATTCCAAATAGGCAGAAAATCGCTCCCTCCGGGCTGATTAAAAAAAATTGTATATGCTCACCTGTCCCCGAGGCCCCCGCTGTCTCCCGCACGGTCCCGCACAGTCCCGCAGGCTCCCGGTGTCCTCCCGGTGTCTCCCGGTGTCTCCAGAGGTCTTCTTCTTCTGAACAGGACCTGCCGTGATGTCACAATCATGTGACCGCCTGTTAACATGGTGTAACAGACGGTCCTGTTCAGAAGAAGAAGACCTCTGGAGACACCGGGAGACACCGGGAGAACATCGGGAGCCTGCGGGACTGTGCGGGACCGTACGGGAGACGGCAGGGGCCTCGGGGACAGGAGAGTAGACATATTTTTTTTTCTTTAACCCCTGCTTTCCTAGTTAGGAGCAGTGTTACTGTACTGAGCAGGCTCCGATTTTTGCACCGATAAAAAAATTGAACAAAATCGAATTGGACCAAATCGGATGCCATTTAGTGCACATCACATTCGGTCCGATGCCCGTAGGGCTGAATGGGGGCCAAAATTGGTCCGATGCTGTCCTATTTTTATCGGACAGCATCGGAAAACAGAAAATCGTAGTATGAAAGTAGCCTAACCCCTATCTCGTTGTAGATTGTAAGCTCTTTTGAGCAGGGTCACCTTTATTTTTTGCCTTATCTATTGTATTTTTTACATTAATTTTATGCTTATTGTATTGTTTCCTATTACCGTGTTTCCCCGAAAGTAAGACCCTGTCTTACATTTTTTTGGGGGCCAAAAGTGGCCCCCTGTCTTACTTTCGGGGGGGGGGTCTTATATTGGCAGCCCCCAGCAGGTATACAGCCCCTAGCAGTGTGGCATACAGGCCCCCTCCTGCTGGCACACTACCCCCCTGGTGTTCTGAGGCCCCCCTGCTGGCACACTACCCCCCCGGTGTTCTGAGGCCCCCCCTGCTGGCACACTACCCCCTGGTGTTCTGAGGCCCCCCTGCTGGCACACTACCCCCCGGTGTTCTGAGGCCCCCCCTGCTGTCACACTACCCCCCGGTGTTCTGAGGCCCCCCCTGCTGGCACACTACCCCCCCGGTGTTCTGAGGCCCCCCCTGCTGGCACACTACCCCCCTGGTGTTCTGAGGCCCCCCCTGCTGGCACACTACCCCCCCGGTGTTCTGAGGCCCCCCCTGCTGTCACACTACCCCCCGGTGTTCTGAGGCCCCCCCTGCTGGCACACTACCCCCCCGGTGTTCTGAGGTCCCCCCTGCTGCTGCTGCTCACATCTTACCCTCCAGGGTCTTCTTGCAGCAGCCAGCGCGTCGGTCCTCCCGTCCCGTCCTCAGCTGTCTCCCGGATCATGTGACCCGTCGCAGCGCATGACGTCATCGCTATTGCGACAGGCCGGTCACATGATCCGGGAGACAGCTGAGGACGGAGAACCGACGCGCTGGCTGCTGCAAGAAGACCCTGGAGGGTAAGATGTGAGCAGCAGCAGCAGGGGGGGCCTCAGAACACCGGGGGGGTAGTGTGCCAGCAGGGGGGGCCTCAGAACACCGGGGGGTAGTGTGACAGCAGGGGGGGCCTCAGAACACCGGGGATGTAGTGTGCCAGCAGGATGGGGCCCATATACATAATGCACTGCTCCCCCTGCCGCTGATTGACAGGGGATGCAGTGCATATCTAATGAGCGGGCGCACGTGACGTGCGACCCGCTCCCACTCTCCCGCCCGCCCCCCCCCCCGCTAGGGGCCTTACATTAGCCCCTCCCCCCGGTTGTAAGGCCTTATATTCGGGGTAGGCCTTACATTAGCAGGCCCCCCTTTACCCCTAGGCGGCCTTACAATCGGGGGGGGGGCGTACTTTCGGGGAAACATATTGTACTGTTTTCTTTCTCTGGAATTATTGTATTATATTATGTATTTTCTTACTGTATTATACTGTGTATGTTCATCTATCACCCACTGTATTGTAAAGCGCTGCGGAATATGTTGGCGCTATATAAATAAAGATTTATTATTATTATTATTATTATTATTATTAATAGTAACAGATCAAGTCTTCATTATTTGGGTATAGATATAAATCAAAGTCACTGCTATTACTGGAGGCATCTTGGATTATTTCACTCGTTTTCCAGCTAAAATAAGACGATCTTGTTAATATATCATATTGCTGCATGTAATAATGTTATGTTTTGCTATTTTTCCTTGGACTTTGTATTGTTTTTGCTCATGTTAATGTATTGCACCATTATTATATCCACTCATAGGTCAATGCTTTTTAATCAGTGTTTTTAATGATTGATTTAACCCTCTTACCCCTTTTCTATGGATATTAGGGTGTCTCTTCTGCTACTGTTGGAACCATGATTCAGACCTTATGGTTGAAACACGTTGGTTTCTGCTTAATTTAACCCCTTACATGTGCATACAAATGAATTGAACTGTAATGATGCAAATACGGAACAGTAGACATTGAGGAGTTAATCCGCCCTTTTTATATTCACATTTATATTCCTAAAATTAAATATATGTTGTTTCAAGCCCATCTTCCTTTTATTAAAATGTGTGGAAATCATGCCAATAAATTGCAACTTGACAGCGCTGCGTACAGATATTCTGAAAGTGGAAAGCGCTGCCAGAAACAACCACATGACAGCCCACATGTACCCTAAGTGAGAAATGCATGTTATTTCAAGCCATGTACAGCCTGAGATATACATCCCTATATATAGAGAGCTCCCCCTAGTGGTGACTGCAGACAGGATCTTATCATGTATCTCTGTATATAGGGAGGAGCTCCCCCTATTGGTGGAAACAGACAGGATCTTATCATGTATCTTTGTATACAGAGAGCGCCCCCTAGTGGTGACTGCAGACAGAATCTCATCATGTATCTCTGTATATAGGGAGGAGCTCCCCTATTGGTGGAAACAGACAGGATCTTATCATGTATCTCTGTATACAGAGAGCTCCCCCTAGTGGTGACTGCAGACAGAATCTCATCATGTACCTCTGTTTACAGGGATCTCCCCCTAGTGGTGGATGCAGACAATCTTATCATGTATCTCTGTATACAGGGAGCTTCCCATAGTGGTGGCTGCAGACAGGATCTTTTATCTATCTCTATATACAGGGAGCTCCCCCTAAAGGTGGCTGCAGACAGAATCATGTTATGTATCTCTGTACACAGGGAGCTCCCCCTAGTGTTGACTGCAGACAGAATCTTATCATGTATCTCTGTATACAGGGAGCTCACCCTAGTGGTGGCTGCAGACAGTATCTTTTATCTATATATACAGGGAGCTCCCCCTACAGGTGGCTGCAGACAGAATCGTGTTATGTATCTCTGTACACAGGGAGCTCCCCCTAGTGGTGGATGCAGACAATCTTATCATGTATCTTTGTATACAGGGAGCTCCCCCTAGTGGTGGATGCAGACAATCTTATCATGTATCTCTGTATACAGGGAGCTCCCCCTAGTAGTGACTGCAGACAGGATCTTATCATGTATCTTTGTATACAGGGAGCTCCCCCTAGTGGTGGCTGCAGACAGTATCTTTTATCTATCTCTATATACAGGGAGCTCCCCCTACAGGTGGCTGCAGACAGAATCGTGTTATGTATCTCTGTACACAGGGAGCTCCCCCTAGTGGAGGTTGCAGACTGAATCTTGTCATGTATCTCTGTACACAGGGAGTTATTCCTTGTACTCAGGACACCATCCATGTGCTCAGGACCCCATCCGTGTGCTTCGAGCCCTCATGACTTGTGTTTGGTGCTACAGATGAATAATTGTTGCATTTCTTAGTTGCATGTTACATTGTAGCAGACTCTGCAGCATGGAGGGGGGCACATACTTTCTGCACATGGCGTATTATTAGCACCCGGACAATGATCACATATAGTAATAACATCTTGTTTCCTAATTGAGTGTTTGCGCACAGACATGCCCGCACACGCCGCCGCCACTCCGCTGTGTGATTACAGCGAGGCCTCGACCCCCGCAGCAATCTGCAAGGAGATGATGGAGATGGATTGTGACTGTAACAAGTGGTTTAATTGTGTTATTACACCTGGAGACCCGCAGAGCTGCCACCCGCGCCACCCGTGCCGCCGTGACAAGATCGTGTTTGACATTAAGTCAGATGCCCTGTAAATAGGATCCTGCTAATGAGATGCAAATTAATTTGCTGTCATCCAGCACAAGGCAGCGCGGATACAGATATCACTGGTGTATTACATGGAGGAGAAAGTATCGGCCCCCTCCAGATGTCCCAGATTGTAAGGATGAGCGGCATCCGATCCTCAAACATCACACAAAGAGGAGAAATGTGTCAGAAACTTCTACAGAACTGGATGGAGGAAGAGACGCTGAGATTTCTCATCTCCATCTGGAGCGCAAGATCCTATTAGATACATGGAGGATGGATATACCATAGATAACAAGAAACAAGGCCTACGTGTGCAACGAGATTCATTTTAATTTAACGGCCTACAGCTTGATCTTGAGCCATTGTGACTTGATGGATAAACGCTCTGTAGGAAAATCAATCTTGTGCAGCCTAGATAGGTCCACCAGGGCCTCCTGTAAGCCTAGATAGGTCCACCAGGGCCTCCTCTAAGCCTAGATAGGTCCATCAGGGTCTTCTACAGGCCTAAACAGGTCCACCAGGGTCCTCTCCAAGCCTAGATAGATCCACCAGGGCCTCCTTAAGCCTAGATAGGTCCACCAGGGCCTCCTCTAAGCCTAGATAGGTCCACCAGGGCCTCCTCTAAGCCTAGATAGGTCCACCAGGGCCTCTCCAAGGCTAAAGTAAGGTATAGGTCCACAGGTCTCTACCTAAGGTATAGATAGGTCTCTCAAGCCTATAGAAGGTCTTCTCTAAGCTAAGTAGGGTACCAGGGTCTCTCCAGGTCTAGATAGGTCCACCAGGACCTTATCAAAGCCTACGTAGGGTCCACCAGGGTCTTCTCCAAGGCTAGCTAGGTCCTCCAGGGTCTTCTCTAAGCCTAGATAGGTCCACCAGGGTCTAGTCCAAACCTAGATAGGTCCACCAGGGTCTAGTCCAAACCTAGATACGCCCAACAGGGTCTTCTGCAAACTAGCTATCTCCGCCAGGATCTTCTTCGCCATTCTCTTCATATTATTAGGGTTGCTGATCTTCCTCTTCACCTTCTTTCTTCTATTCTTTATCGAATATATGAATCCATGAAATGTAAACTTTGACAATGCTTATAACATTGAGTTACATAGTGCACAAACTGGGCAATGCTTGCGCCCACCAGCCACCACAAGGTAACCTCTTCGTAGTGACCTGGAGCATTTCTATCATCAAGCTGCTGGATGGATAAATTGAAGTATGGGTGATAAATGGATGAATAGTTAAACAGATGGATATGCGATATAGAGCTCTGAGCACACTTGCCCATTATTGGGGTTATTGAACTTATTACTTTGTTCCTATCAGGTTCCGGGGGTGACGTTCTGCAGCTCTGGTGAATGTGATGGAACAATGGCGACTTCTCGTCCCAGCAGTCGCGGTTCATGTCGCCTCGGTCTCATCAGCCGGAGTTTGAGCTTCACTTTCTCTGCTTTTAATTAAGATTTGCTGTGAGCCGTATGCAGATGCCGCTGCGGATATTTCTGGGCTTTCCAGACAGTATTTATACCGCCGCGCTCAGAAGATAGAGCTTGTCAACACTAATGCATTTCTCTTGGAGATTCGCTACTTTCACTATAATTTCTGGAGAAAATTTGTGTGCAAATGTTGTAATGGAGACATTTATAACATCCGAAGGCTTCAATTTCCTCTTCAATCAGCTCCCGATATGAATCGCTTTTCCTATTGAATGTAACAATGAGGCGTATTACTGCGCTATAAGCGATGGCCGCTCGCCGGGCTTGTCACACAATGTAATCTATAGCCCACAATGGCTGCCGCTCGCACTTTTGTCTCTGAATTCCCCGTGTCAGCACAATTTTGGCCTCACATATATTCACACTGCGAGGTCGTAAATGGCTTTGAAAATGAGTCCAGGACATGAAAAAATCTAATCATTCCCATACCTGCTACCTATTTATAATGGGAGGAGGTTGGCAGCAATGTGCAGCCGGGCGGGGGTACAGTGAAATTACAAATGTGTCTGTTCCAAAATAATCCATCTCCAACAATGCGCACATTTACATCACAGCATCAACAGTACACTGCTCCTGAAATGCTCTGTGCTGCTGGAGGCCTGCTTCTTCCTGCCAGGGCATATCTAGTGGAAGTCAGGTGGGGCATTTGGCTTGAGCGCCACTAGCAGGGGGGTGAGGGGGAGTCCAGATGAGCCACCTAATGTATCAGTCTGAGGAGTCTCCCGGGTGACACACCGAGAAGAGATATCACCTATAAGATCCCTGGATGTAAACATGTATTTGTGATACATAACATTACTGTGGTTCCTGTTTGGTCTTATAATGACTGGTAACATCAACTCCCAGAATCTTCTTGTTAAGGACATACTGGGAGTTTAGGGTCATGCCATACAATAATATGTAAGGCTGACCTGACACTGCAATTGATTACTATACTTAACTTTGGTCTTCTATTTATGTACTGATGATGGTTCCGGTGCTGTATTCCTGTACTAATGATGGTTCTGATGATGTATTAATGTGCTGTTGGTGGTTCTGATGCTGTATTCGTGTCTTCATTGTGGTTCTGGTGATGCATTTCTGTACTGTTGGTGGCTGTGGTGTTGTATGTATGTATTGTTGGAGGTACTGGTGATATATGCATATACTGATGTTGGGTCTGGTGCTGTATTCTTGTACTAATGGTGGTTCTTTTGATGTCTTTCTGTACTATTGGTGGTTCTGGTGTTGTATGCATGAGCTGATGGTGGTTCTGTATTCTTGTATTGGTGGTTCTGGGAATGTATACATGTACTATTGGTGGTTCTGGTGTTGCATGTATGTGCTGATGGTAGTTATGGCTATCTATGCTTTACTGATGGTGGTTCTTATTATGTATTTATATACTATTGGAGGTTCTGGTGTTAGATCCATGAACTGATGATGGTTCTGTATTTTTGTACTGATCGTGGTTCTGGGATGTAAATAAATATACTAATGATGGGTATGGTGCTTGTACTGATGGTGGTTCTGGTGTTATATTCCTATCTTGATGGTTGTTCTGGTGATATATTCTTGTACTGTTGGTGGTTCTTGTATTGTCTACATGTACTGATGGTGGTTCTGGTCCTGTATTCTTGTACTGATGGTGATCCTGGTGTTCTATATACTGTTGGTAGTTATAGTCATGCATACATGTATTGATGGTGGTTCTGGTGCTGTATTTATGTACTGTCTGTGGTTCTGGTGATGTACACATGTTTTTATGGTGGTTCTGGTGCAGTATTCATGTATTGATGGTGGATATGGTGTTCCTGTACTGATGGTGATTATGGTGATGTATTCATGTACTGACAGTGGTTCTGATGATGTGTATATGTCCTGATGGTGGGTCTGGTGATATATTTATTTACTAATATGGTTCTGGTACTGTTTTCCTGTACTGATAGTGGTTCTGGTGCTCCTTTCCTGTAAAGATGATGGTTTTGGTGTTGTCTTTCTGTACTATTGGTGGCTCTGGTGATATCTGCATGTATTTGTTGGTGTTTCCCATGAGGTATACATATTCTGATGGTGGTTCAAGTCATCAATGAATTTACTAATGGTGGTTCTGGCGATTTATGCATGTACCAATGGTAGTTCTAGCGATGTACACATGTACTGATAGTGAATCTAGTGATGCATTCCTGTACTGATGGTGGTTCTTGTTCTGTATTTCTATACTATTGATGGTTGTGCATTTACTGATGGTGCCTCTGTATTCTTGTACTAATGGTGGTTCTGGGGATGTATACATGTACTACTGGTGGATCTGGTGCTGTATTCTTGTAGTGATGGTGGTTCTGATATTTTATTACTATCTTGATGGTTCTTCTGGTGATTTATTCTTGTACTGTTGGTGGTTCTTGTGTTATACGGGTCCCGTAGAAGCACCTGTGAGTGCGAAATGACGCTGTCGCCCTGTGTCTCCAGCTTCCCTCCCCACGCGTGATGCACCTTTGAATAATTTCTGCACCATGTGTCTAATAAATATGCCTGAAGAAACTGACCAGTGAGTGCTCCTCTATTCCTCCCACCGTGTATGGTTTGCATTGCAATTTTTTTGTGTGAGGGTGCACCTCTGTGGTTTCCGGCCCGGTGTGGCTGCTGCCCCCTGAGCAACGTGCAGTGTCAGCTGCTGCTCCCTGCTGTGGTGCCCGGAACCCCTTCCACTGTGTTTTATTCCTGTACTAATGGTGGTATTCTTTTACTGTTGGTGGTTCTGGTGCTGTACTCATGTATTGATGGTGTATCTGGTGGAAGTATTCCTGAACTAATGGTTCTGGTGATGTGTTTCTGTACTATTGGTGGTACTGCTGTTGTATGCATGTTGTATTCATGCACTGATGGTGGCTATGGTTTTGTATTCTTGTACTGATGGTGATTCTGGTGATGTATGCATGTACTGATGATGATTTTTGTGATGTATACATGTACTGATGATGTGTTCATGTACTGACAGTGGCTCTGGTGATGTATTTTTGTACTGATAGTGATTCTGGTGTTTTATTACTATACTGATAATGTTTCTGGTGATGTGTTCATGTAATGACAGTGGTTCTGGTGATGCATACATGTACAGCTGGTGATGTGATGTATTCATGTTCTAATTGTAATTCTGGTGTTGTCTATACTGTTGGTGGTTCTGGTGATGTATACGTGTACTGATGGAGGTTCTGGCACTGCATTTATGTATTGATGATGGTTGTGGTGTTTTAAAACTGTACTGATGGTAGTTCTAGTGATGTATTCATGTACAGTGGTTTTTGTGATGTGTACATGTACTGATGTTGGTTCTGGCGCTGTATTCTTGTACTGATAGTGGTTTTAGTGTTGTATGTATATACTGTTGGTAGTTCTGGAAATGTATACATGTACTGATATTGATTCCGATGCTGCATATTCTTGTACTGATGGTGTTTCTGGTGTTTTATACCTGAACTGATAATGGTTCTGATGTGTTAATGTACTGACAGTGCTTTTGGTGATGTGTACATGTACAGCTGGTGGTGTGATGTATCCATGGTTCTGGTCTTGTCTGTACTGTTGGTGGTTCTCATGATAGAAACATGTACTGATGATGGTTCTGGTGCTGTTTTATTGTACTGATAGTTGTTCTGGCACTGCATGTACTGTTAGTTTTTTGGTGATGTATACATGTATTGATGGTGGTTCCGTTGCTTATTCTTGTACTTATTTTGGTTCCAGTGCTGTATTCTTGTACTGATGATGGTCCTGTTTTTGTATGTACTGTTGGTGGTTTCAGTGTTGTATGCATGTACTGATAGTGGCTCTGGTAGTGTATGCATGTACTGATGGTGGTACTGGTTTTGTATTCTTGTATTGATTGTAGTCCTGGTGTTGTATATAATGTTGGTGGTTCTGGTGATTGTATACATCTATGATAGTAGTACTAGTGATGTATCCATGTACTGATGGTGGTTCTGGTGCTGTATTCTTGTACTTGTAGTGGTTCTGGTGATGAATGCATGTCCTGATGGTGGATCTGGTGAGTTACGCATGTACTGATAGCGGTCTTGGTGATGTATGCGTGTGCTGATGGTGGTTCTGGTGATGTATACATGAACTGATGGTGGTTATGGTGCTGTATTGATGGTGGTTGTCATGTTTTATTTCTGAACTGATTGTAGTTCTGAGGATGTATTCATGTACTGACAATGGTTCTTATGATGTGTACATGTACTGATGGTGGTTCTGGTGCTGTATTCTTGTACTAATGGTGGTCCTGGTGTTGTATATATGTACTGTTGGTGGTCTTTATTTTGTATATATGTGCTTTGGTGGTTCTTGTAAAGCACCTCAGTGCCTCCCTGACTACAGGTTGTAACAATATAGTGCAGCGTCTCCCTAACTATGGGTGGTAACAATATACTGTAGCGCCTTCCTGAGTACAGGTGGTAACAATATAGCAAAGTGCCTCCCTGACTATAGGTTGTAACAATGTAGGCGCGGCACCTGGCTGAATAAAGGTATGAACAATATAGCACAGTGCCTCATTGACTACAGGTAGTAATGCATGTACTGATAATGGTTCTGATGCTGTATTATTGTACTGATGACAGTCTTGGTGTTGTAGGTATGTACTGTTGGTGGTTCTGGGGATGTATCCATGTACTGATGGTGGTAATGATTTAGATGGTACAGATGGTAACAGTGTAGCGCAACACCTCAGACTATAAGTGGTAAAAATCCAGTGCAGCACCTCCCTGACTGCAGGTGGTAACAATGTAGTGCAGAAGCTTCCTAACTACAAGTGATAATAATGTAGCGCTGCGCCCCCTAACTACAGATGATAACAATGTAGGCACAGTGCCTCCCTGAGTACACATTTTAAACAATTTAGCAAGAGTGCCTCCCTGAATGTAGTATGCAACAATGTAGCCCAGCACCTTCCTGACTTCAGGTGGTAACAATGTAGTGCAGTGCCTCCCTGATTACAGGTGGTAAAAATGTAGCACAGCATCTCCTGACTACAGGTGCTAAAAATGAATTGCAGTGCCTTCCTTGACTTCAGGTGGTAACAATGTAGCACAGCACCTTTCTGACTACAGGTGGTAAACAATGTAGCCAGCACCTTTCTGACTACAGGTGGAAAAATTCTAGCGCCAGTCAGAGGCACCTTTCTGACTACAGGTGGTAACAATGTAGCACAGTCCTCCTGACTACAGGTGGTAACAATGTAGCGCGCCTTCTGACTACAGGTGGTAACAATGTAGCAGTGCCTCCCTGACTACAAATTGTAACAAAGTAGTGTGGCGCCTTCATGACTACAGGTGGTAACAATGTAGTGCAGCGCCTCCCTGACTACAGGTGGTAACAATGTAGCGCCTCCCTGACTACAGGTGGTAACAATGTAGTGCAGCGCTCTTCCCTGACTACAGGTGGTAACAATGTAGTGCAGCGCCTCCCTGACTACAGAGTGTGGGTACTACATGTAGTGCAGCGCTTCCCTGACTACAGGTGGTAACAATTAGTCAGTCTCATGCCTGACTCATGGAATTATCAGCGTCGACGTGGGAGATCCTGTGGTAACAATGTAGCGCAGCACCTTCCTTTCTTTAGAATTACTTTCCTTGTTGTATAAACTTGGTGACGTCTTCTTCACTTGATGTCGGTCAGAATTTCTCGTCTTCGCTTCTCCTTTTATCCCCAGAAGCAGAGACGTGGCGAGTCCATAATATTCTATTACAGGAGAGACATCAATGGAAATCTGCGACCTGAACGTGGGAGATCTGTGATTCCACCTAAAGGGAAGCAGGAAGAAAGGAGCAGAAAGTGCGAGCGACTGAAAGGATCAGATTAAAGGGAAATTAGTGAGAACTGCAGGCAGCGCGAATGAAAGAGCATCCTGGAACACAAACATGTAAATACGTCAGGCTGCCGGCGGCTTCATTAATGCTTCAGAGACAGAACAGAGGCGGCTGCCGGCACAGCATTGATCCCCGAATACAAGTGCACCCCCAACCTGAGCCTGAGGGGTCTGACACCAGGACGAATATACTGTGCGCAAGGTGGAGATGAGTGACCCCCGGCCCCGGGATTGATGGACGTAGAATCATCCCTGTTATCAAAATTCATATTTTCTGCAGGAAAACTGTGAGATTAGAATTCACTGACAGCAAACAGAGATCATGAAAATGGTCAAAAAATGCTGAAAAAATCTCCAAGAAACAGTGAATCCCCGTAATAAGCGAGGACTGAAAATATGAACGGTTTGATGTCTCTGAAGAATAAATCCATCCATTATCTCCAATCAGTCCAAGGAATGACTCCCAACACAGAAGACCAACATATAGGCCCTGAGAAGAAAAATACCACAATATAATGCTCTGGAGAAGGTGATGGCCCCTGTGTGGCTGAGGCTGATAACGCAGGACAAATAAACTCCAGAGGCTGATATCAACCCCTCTTATAAAGCTCCAGTACATATACACTCACACTAAAGATTGCAGCCCGCAGCTGCCCCAGAAAATGGCGCATTCATTACAAGCGCCATATTCTGGAGCTATACCCGACTCTTCTAGCTGCCCTGAGGGGTTGGCAGCCAGGGTAATAAAGGGGTTAATGCCAGCTGAATATTTCCACTAGTGAGTTTCAGGCTCTGCTGTGAGCAATGTGTCATGGGAAAGTTCACCATATGACAGAGAGCTGAGCCGCTCTAGCTTACCTCAGGTGACCCAGCCTGTGTCGTCCAAACTCTCACACCGGGAGCCGAAACTGAGTGGATCCCGCCATGAATGGTCATTGCAGAGATTGTGGGGGATTTGTGAGGGAATAATAAAGATGGGACTGAGGGATGTATTTGTGTTCTTTTCACAAACAAATTATTTTTATTAGAAATTCATAATGACCGGGTCTAAAATTAGCCTGACATTATCTATGCTATGGAATTAATAGCACTATACAGTATAAATGAATAAATATTATATTATTATTTTCTGTGGTGGCTGCAGGCTGCAGTTGGCAGTGCTTGGACGTCCCCATGCTGAGGATTTCAGCCCCTAGCTGCCTAGTTGTACCTGGCTGAAAAACAAGCTCCACATCATTTTTTTTTCAATTATTTTATTAATTAAAAAAAAAAAATAGGGCTCCCCTGTATTTTTATTACCAGCTAGGTAAAACTAGGCAGCTGGGGCGGGTGATAGCCCATACCTGCCTGCTGTACCTAGGATGGTGACCAAAAAAGAAAAAAGGTTAATAAAAATGTATGCGAACATACTTATACTGTGGGGGGGGGGGACCTGGTGAAGGGCAGCACAAGTGATTTCAAACCACAACTTTATTATGGTCAATGATTAAAGTCCCCGTTGCCTTTTGCTGCTGGAGATAAACATTTGTCTGTTCTGACAGTTCTCAATGTAGAGAACTGTCAGAAATACTATATGTCACGCTCCAGCTCCAGGTCTGACCTCCGATAAGTCTCCTCGCTCACAGCAGCCACTTAGTTTCTGATCCCGCTGTGAATGGACGTGGCAGTGGACCGTGGAGGGTTTGTGTGGCAATAATAAAGATGGGAATAAGGCATGTGTTTGTTTTTTAATTGTGTTTTTTTTTTACAAATTATTTTTCATGGTATGGTGTATTTTTTACTATTTATCTAGAGGTTCATAATGGCCGGGTGTAACATTGGCCAGACATTATGAACCTCAGGCTTGGTGCCAGCTGGCAATATTCAGTCGGCATTAACCCCTTTATTTCAAAGTCTGCCTCCGCCACAGGGCAACTGAAAGAGCCGGGTACAGTGCCAGTTTTGGTGTCTCTCATAGAGGTGCCAATTCTGGGGTGGCTGTGGACTGCAGTTTTTATTATGGGGGGCCCCTAACGCTTGGGCTTTATCACGCTGAGAATTCCAGCCCCCCAGCTGCCTGAGTTACCTTGGCTGTCAAACAAAAATATGGCGAAGCGCACAACCATTTTTTCAATTATTTATTTTTACTGTAATCTGATGTCAGTTTGGTTGCCATAGTGGCAACCAATCATAGCCGCTAGCAGAGATGGTGGGTAGGGCTAAGTCTGAGTTTAACGAATCAAGGGGGGAAGCAGTGACGTTAATGAGCGGACTCAGAAGTAGGGTGACAATGGCACTGAAGCTTGGTAAGTAATACTCTTGGAAGCTAATGTCTCTGCCAAAACAGTGAGGACCCACTGTAAGATGACCTCAGCTGTGTTTGGCAGCTTTGGGCCCCTTTTAGTTAGTTTTGTGGTAGGTCTTTGATTTTACCTTCCATTGATTTGAATGGGATTCGGAAGTTCGGCTAATGTTCGTCAATCAATTCAGTGAACATATGCCCTGTCAGCGAACTGAACCGAATTCGAACTTCAAATGTTTTGCTCATCTCTACTTATGGCCAGGATGGGGTTCTTATGGCCAGGATGGGGTTCTTATGGCCAGGATGGGGTTCTTATGGCCAGGATTGGGGTTCTTATGGCAGGATGGGGGACATATGCCCAGAATACGGGACTTATGGCCAAGATGGGGCACATATCCCCCATCTTGGCCATTAGTCCCGTATTTTATTATAGGGTTATACTGTATGTCCTTCATCCTGGGCCCTCATGTCCCTCTTCCTGGGCCCATGTTGTGTCCTACACATCCTTAGTATTTTACTTTTGAGGATATTGTTCATTATGGCTGTAACAAGAGTGAGGGCCTGTTACTGTTCAGGAGGGCGCTTTGTTGATTTGTATCTTCACCCAACTGCATTTTGCCCTCCACATCGGGGTCTCCACCTCACTGTGGCTCATCGTCCTCATCAAGGTCTCACCTAACTGCAGCTTGTCATTCTCATCGGGGTCTCCATCTGACAGCAGCTCATCATCCTTACTGGGGTCTCCACCTAACTGTAGCTCAATGTCCACGTTGGGGGTCTCCACCTGACTTCAGATCATCATCCTCTTTGAGGTCTCCACCCAGGGGCGTAACTACAATAGGTGCAGGGGTTGCAATCGCACCCGGGCCCTGCAGCCTAGGGGGGCCCAAGAAGTCCCTCTGGCCTATAGAAAAAGACTAATACTATTAAAGATTTGCAATAATTGGGGGCCCGTTAGAGCTTTCGCATCGGGGCCCCGGGGCCTGAAGTTACGCCACTGTCTCCACCTGACTTAAGCTCATTGACCTCATTGGGGTCTCCATTTGACTGCGACTCATCGTCCTCATTGGGTCTCGACCTGACTGCAGCGCTTCGTCCTCATCGAGGTCTCCATCTGGCTGTGGTTCGTCTTCCTCATTGGGGTCTCCATCTGACTGCAGCTTGTTTTCCTCATCGGGGTCTCTGCCTGACTATGGCTCATCCTCTTTATTGGGGTCTTCACCTGACTGCTGCTCGTCATCCTCATTGGGGTCTCCATCTGACTGCAGCTCATCATCCTCACCGAAGTCTCCACCTGACTGCAGCTCTTCGTCCTGCAGATGGCAGACTGGCAAATGGAGGTCTCTCCAGATACTTACTGGTTTTCTGACCCCCTCAATACTGAAAACTGCACATTTTAGAGGGACCTTTTATTGTGACAGCCTAAGGCACACCTGTGCAATAATCATGTGTCTCTCCCTGACTTCAGCTCGTCATTCTCATCGGGGTCTGCACCTGACTGCAGCTCATCACCCTCATCGGTGTCTCCATCTGACTGCAGCTCATCATCCTCATTGGGGTCTCATCTGACTGCAGGTCATCATCCTCTTCAAAGTCTCCACCTGAGTGCAGCTCGTTGTCTTCATCGCGCTCTCCACCTGACTGCAGTGCATCGTCCTCATTGGGGTCTCCACCAGACTGCAGCTCGTTGTCCTCATCAGGGTCTCCACCTGACTGCAGCTCATCATCCTCATTGCGGTTTCTCCCTGACTTCAGCTCATCATTCTCTTTGGGGTCTCCATCTGACTGCAGAGCATCGCCCTCATCGGGGTCTCCACTTGACTGAGCTCATCGTCCTCATCGGGTCTCCACCTGACTGCGGCTCATCGTCCTCATCGAGATCTCTACCTGACTGCAGCTCCTCGTCCTTATTGGGGTCTTCACCTGACTGCGGCTCATCGTCCTCTTTGGGATCTCCACCTGACTGCAGCTGCTCATCCTTATCGGGGTCTTCACCTGCCTGCGGCTATCGTAATCATCGGAGATATCCACCTGCCTGCGGCTCATAATCCTCATTGGGATCTCTACCTGACTGTAGCTCCTCGTCCTCATCGGGTCTTCACCTGACTGCAGCTCATTGTCCTCCTGTGATCTCCACCTGACCGAAGCTCGCAGTCCTCATCGGGATCTCCACCTGACTGCAGCTCATCGTCCTCATCGGATCTCTACCTGACTGCAGCTCCTCGTCTTATTGGTCTTCATCGACTGCGGTCATCTCCTCATTGGACTCACTGCTGCAGCTGCTCATCCATATCGGGTCTTCACCTGCCTGCGGCTTTCGTATCATCGGATCTCCACCTGACTGCGCTCATCATCCTCATGGGATCTCTACCTGACTGCAGCTCCTCATCCTCATCGGAGTTTCCACCTGACTGCAGTCCTCGTCCTCATCGGGTCTTCACCTGACTGCAGTTCATTGTCCTCATCGGATCTTCACCTGACAGCAGCTCATTGTCCTCATCGTGGTCTCGACCTGACTGTAGTTCATTGTCATTATCGACCTGAGTGGCCAAATGCTCACTTACCAGTTTTCTCACATTTGATGGCATCTGGCATGTTGGAGAGATTTACTCTTATGTATGAATCCCGGTTTTCACTGTGAGAGGGCAGATGGCAGACTGGCAAATGGAGGTCTCACCAGATATTAACTGGGTTTCTGAGCCCCTCAAAACTGTAAAACTGCACATTTTAGAGGGACCTTTTATTGTGGCAGCCTAAGGCGCACATGTGCAATAATCAGGCGTCCAATCAGCATCTTGATATGGCGCACCTGTTGGGTGGATCTCAGAGAAGTGGTCACTAACAGATGTAGACAAATTTGCGAACAATATTTGAGATAAAAACACCTATTGATTCCACAAAAAAAGTCCTAGGTATTTGAGATCAGAAAAAACAATACTGTGTTATATTTTTTGGTCAGAATATATATTGGGGGTCCTGAGGTTCTTCTGAGAAGGTGGACATACTGTAATTCTTTTTAACTGTTGCAGCTGATGCAGAACATCTTTTTATAGCACATTGATTACAGATGATTGTCTTCTCTGTTTATAGCAAAGAATGAAAGTTTCCATCCCTGAGAAGTTGTCTGCTGATCCCCCCTCCGTGCTGTACCCGCAGTCACTGTCAGATCTTCTCTGTGTCGCAGCTTCAGGACATGAAGTGACATAAGTGCCGGGCGTCCGCTGCAGACATCGCACATTACATCACAGCAAACTCATCTGCAGAACTTGTGGCCATTAAACATTTACACACTCGGCTCTGCTGTAATGGAGGCTGCAGATCGATGTCCCTCGGCGGCTGCGACTGTAAGAAGTGATCAGCTCCAGCTCTGCCATCAGTGACGTCATTGGGTCAGAACCGACGGGAACGACTGCAACCACACAATCACCCTGTCATGTGCCGGCTCACACAACCGAAATTCCCACGAAGTTGTCCTCTTTATAGAATGTGCAGAAAACTGGACTGCGATGATCTGGAATCTTATGTTTTAGCACAAAGAACAAAAAATAGATCTGACTTAGCACAGTTTTCTATCTCTTTTATAAATTGATGGCAACACATCCCAGAACAGTTGTGCCAGCCTGGGCCATGTCCACAATTGTGCACGAGTCACGTCCACCATTGTGCCCAGGATGTGTCCACCATTGTGCCTGGGCCGTGTCCACCGATGTGCCTTGGCCATGTACACCATTGTGCCTGGGCCGTGTCCACCATAGCAACTGTGCCGTGTCCACCATTGTGCCTGAGCCATGTCCACTATTGTACCTTGGCCGTGTCCACCATTGTGACTGGGCCATGTCCACCATTGTACCTTGGCCGTGTCCACCATTGTGACTGGGCCATGTCCACCGATGTGCCTTGGCCATGTACACCATTGTGCCTGGGCCGTGTTCACCGCTGTGCATTGGCCATGTACACCATTGTGCCTGGGCCGTGTCCACCATAGCAACTGTGCCGTGTCCACCATTGTGCCTGAGCCATGTCCACTATTGTACCTTGGCCGTGTCCACCATTGTGACTGGGCCATGTCCACCATTGTACCTTGGCCGTGTCCACCATTGTGACTGGGCCATGTCCACCATTGTGCCTGAGCCATGTCCACCATTGTATTTTGGCCCTGTCCACTATTGTGTATGAGATGTGTGCACCATTGTACCTTGTACCTAACCCATGTCCACCAGTGTGGCCAGGCCGTGTCCACCATTGTGCCTGAGCCATGTCCACCATTGTACCTTGGCCGTGTCCACCATTGTGATTGGGACGTGTCCACCATTGTGATTGGGCCGTATCCACCATTGTTCATGAGCCATGTCCACCATTTTACCTGGGTCGTGTCCACCATTGTGAGAGGGCCATGTCCACCATTATGCCTGAGTCATGTCCACCATTGTGCCTTGGCCCTGTCCACTATTGTGTATGAGATGTGTGCACCATTGTGCTTGACCCATGTCCACCATTGTGGCCAGGCCATGTCCACCATTGTGTCTGGGTCATTTCCACCATTGTGCCTGGGCCATGTCCACCATTGTGCCTGAGCCATGTCCACCATTGTACTTTGGCCGTGTCTACTATTTTGCCCGGGCTGTGTCCACCATTGTGACAGGGCCGTGTCCACCATTATGCCTGGGCCATGTCCACCACTGTGACTGAGCAGTGTACACCATTATGCCCGGGCTGTGTTCACCATTGTGCCTGACCCATGTCCACAAGTGTGGCCGGGCTGTGACCACCATTGTGCCTGGGCCGTGTCCACTATTGTGACTGGGCCGTGTCCACCATTGTGACAGGGCTGTGTCCACCATTGTGCCTGGTGACTGGGCCGTGTCCACTATTGTGCCCGGGCTGTGTCCACCATTGTGCCTGAGCCGTGTCCACTATTGTGCATGAGATGTGTCCACCATTGTGCCTGGCCTGTGTTCACTATTGTCCATGAGATGTGTCCACCATTGTGCCTGAGCCATGTCCATCAATGTGGCCAGACTGTGTCCACCATTGTGCCTGAGCCATGTCCAACATTTTGCCTGGGCCATGTCCACCATTGTGCCTGGGCTGTGTCCACCATTGTGCCTGGCCTGTGTTCACTATTGTCCATGAGATGTGTCCACCATTGTGCCTGACCCATATCCACCAGTGTGGCCAGGCTATGTCCACCATTGTGCCTGAGCAATGGAACACTATTGTGCCTGGGCCGTGTCCACCATTGTGACTGGGCTGTGTCCACCATTCTGCCTGGGCCATGTACACCATTGTGCCTGGGCCATGTCCACCAGTGTCCTGAGCCATGTCCACAATTGTGCCTGGGCCGTGTGCACCATTGTTCCTGGGCCGTGTACATCATCATGCCTGGGCCGTGTCCATCATTGTGATTAGACCATTTCCACCATTTTACCTGGGCTATGCCCACCATTGAGCCCGAGCTGTGTCCACCATTGTGCCTGAGCCGTGTCCACCATTGTGCATGAGATGTGTACCCCATTGTGCCTGACCATGTTCACTATTGTGCCCGGGATGTGTCCACCATTGTGCCTGAGCCATATCCACCATTGTGCCTGAGCTATGTCCACCATTGTGCATGTGCCGTTCCCACCAATGTGCCTGAGCCATGTCCACCATTGTGCCTGGGCCATGTCCACCATTGTGCCCGGGATGTGTCCACAATTGTAACTGAGTTGTATCCACTATTGTGCTCGGGATGTTTCCACCATTGTGCCTGAGCCGTGTCCACCATTGTGCCCGGGATGTATCCACCATTCTTTAGCTTCACATCTTCTTACACCAATCTGTAAACGGTGTGGAAGCAGAGACCAACCCTGGAGTTCTGGGAGATAAACGTTGTCCCATTCTTGTCTGATGTGAGGTTCTCACTCCTTCATGGTTTGGGATCTTTGCTGGATTTTGTGTTGCATAATTCACCAAATGTTTCCTATTGATGACAGGTCCGGACTGCAGGTGGCCGGTTCATCCCTCAAACTCTTTTTCTGTGGAGCCATGTTGTGTGATGGATGCAGGATGTAGGTTACCATTGTCCAAAAAAAAGTCCAATCTCTGACTCCTATTTTCTTTATTACAGATATGATGCAAGTTATAACCTGAGCGTTACGGAAACAACATGGCACAGGCTGCTCTGCGCTTTCTTGTAAAGGATGGCAGATGCAGAGAGATGGCTGCTTCCATCCTGACCATGAATTAAGGAGATGGATCCTCTGATAGATCCGCTACCCTTTTGTGGCTCCCCAGCTACCAGGGCTGCCACAGGGTGAACTGCAGCCAGACGAGGTAAGACGGTTGACTTAGGCACACACACACACTGACACACTCTGACCTTAAGCCACTGACTCTATGTAGGGCAAGGGGTGGCTGGAGTTTAGAGAAGTGTGGGTGTAGAGAGAGGTAGAACCCGGACAAAGGGGTGGAGGAACAGTACTAAAAACACTGGAACACTAAGTTGAAGGAGTGGATTCCCAGGAGTAGAGGTTCCCTGGAGGACGCAGAACCCTGGAGGCAGGATACCCAGGAGAACACTCGCTCTAGAGAGAAAGGCGAGCAAAAAGCACCTCAAGCAGACACACCCTACAACTGAACACTACATAATAGTGGGAGAACAACGGGCCCGGCCGTCATCACTAATTTAGTTGCCGGAGGACCCAGAGCTGACAACCGGGGGAACCAAAATTACACCTGGGTCACTGGAGGGCTTGGCCAGGAAATCCAGAGTGACGGCTCTGTAGAGTTGACCGGGGAGACTCTAAAGGTACCTTTACACGCCGCCACTGTGCCTAGCAACAGGTATCCACCGCACGTGCACGCGCACGTTTTAACGGTGGATACCGATTGCTGATGCCGCATATAGACGCCGCCATTGTGTTGTCAACTGAAGGTATCTTTGTTCCCCGGAAGTTCCGACAGATCCTGCGGCTAACTTCCTGTTGAATACCTTCCCTGCTTCACATGCCGCTACCACAAAGGAATATGGGCGTACATCTTTCATGCCGCTAGTACATAGGCATGACAGAGTTGTGTATTCCGTGACGCTAATACGCTGATTGGACAACGCAATAGCATCATGATTGGCCAGCCTGCGCAGGAAGGCTGGCTAATACACGACGCCATTCCAATTGTGTAGTGTGAATGGATAGCTCTTTAAATATGGCGCCCTGTGAAGGAACAGCCAATGGAAACACAGTAGCCCCCACCAATGATCGCTGATGGGGCGCGGTATCCATGACGATGTGTCACGCCCCTGGGAGTTCACTAGGTGACGCAAATTCCATCCCTGTGCCCCGTTTAGACGCCACTACCATGGCAATTGTGCCTTTGTGTTGCCTTCGGTTTTTGAGTACGGCTCAGCAACAGGTATCTGAGTCAACTGCAGGACACCGGGAGGAACTGCCCTATTTACACGCCGCCATTTCGTAACAATTTCATGGCAACAGGCACAATTATCCCCGGTGCCCGGCAGTTGCTACCTTCCAGTGGTGGCATGTAAAGGGACCCTAAGACCGCAATCACAAGACAACCCGGCGTGGTGCGGGGACTCTATGGCCTACCTACCGCCATGGAGTAGGAATGCAGCCATCGTGCTAGGGCTAGTGACTCTAAAGCAGAAGGAAGCATCACTAAAGAGCACGTGACGGCCAGACTGAACCCGTGAGCGAGGACAGAGAGAGAAAAGCTGGGCCTGAAAGGTATCTTGAGGGAAACGACGCAGAGGAACAGTCTGAGCTGCAGTAGGGACCTGGGTCCCCGATAGACTGTAAGAACTGAGACTGTGAACTGTGTTGTAAACTGCTTCAAAACTTTGAACAGTAAAGTACCCGGTCAGCTCAAAAGTACCTGAGACTGTTTATTGCTAAACTGCTTAAAGCATTAGATGAAAGGTGGTAGTTTGTACGCTGCCGTCTGTCTATTGGTTCCAAGAAATCCAAGGAATCACAAGATGGCAAAAACAATACCTCTAATGTCTATTTCTTACGCGTTTCGTGGTGCTCCAGACCACTTCATCAGAGATCCACAAAGATTTTTTTATTGCTAAACTGCAGCAGAATCCCCACCTGCGGAGCCGCCATGCTGCCCCTGCGTGCTGGCTGGAGAAGCTGCAGGAGAAGAGCCAGTGCAGCATCCAGATTATGCTGCCCCACTACACCTGCCCCAGGGACACCCAGCCCTACCGTGGAGGGCTTACCATCTACGCTGCCCCTCATCAACGTCCCCAGCAGGAAAACGGCAGCGGTGGTCACCCTGACCACATACTACGGGTGGCGTCACGACAACCTCCCCTGTACATATATCCCCTTTTTTATATGACGCCCAGGCCACAGGACAGGGTCACAACCCCCTTGACTCCCCAATGACAGCAGCTGCGATCCGGTTCCTGAGTGCCCCATGGCCTAGGGTCGCCTCAGTTCGATGAAACATCCAAATGGCTGTGGACAGATCTCAAACATGTCATCCATACCTGCCTGTCCAAACTGCTGACAACTGCCTGCGGCTTTTCAGGATCGCTGACTACGCTGCCTTCTGCCTT
Source organism: Allobates femoralis (assembly GCA_033576535.1). Lineage (NCBI taxonomy): Eukaryota > Metazoa > Chordata > Amphibia > Anura > Aromobatidae > Allobates > Allobates femoralis. The sequence goes on along the minus strand of JARQOC010000010.1, from coordinate 32,527,291 downwards.
TCTAAATTCCTGACATCTCTTCATGGAGACGGACATCTTGTTCTCCAGGTCTTGATGACATTGGAGGATGATACACCAGATTCGTTAGGATTCCCTCTTGTACAGTTGTGCTCAAAAGTTTACATACCCCAGCACATTTTTTGCTTTCTTGGCCTTATTTCAGAGAATATGAATGATAACACAAAAACATTGTTTCCACTCATGATTCATGGTTGGGTGAAAACATTTATTGTCAAACTACTGTGTTTTCTCTTTTTAAATCATAATGGCAATCAAAAACATCCCAATGATTCTGATGTAAAGTTCACATACCCTGGTGATTTTGGCCTCATAACATGCACAGATGTTGACACAAATGGGTTTGAATGGCTAATAAAGGTAACATCCTCACCTGTGACCTGTTTGCTTGTAATCAGTGTGTGCATAAAAGCTGAGTGAGTTTCTGGGATCCAGACAGACTCTTGCATCTTTCATCCAGCTACTTACGTTTCTGGATTGTGAGTTATGGGGAAAGGAAAAGGAGTGTCAACAGATCTATGGGAAAAGGGCGTTCAACTGTATAAAACAGGAAAGGGATACAAAAGTTGTCCAAGGAATTGATAATGGCAGTCAGCAGTGTTCAAACTGTGATTAACAAATGGAAAATCAGGGGCTCTGTAACAACCAAACCACGATCAGATAGATGAGCATAAATTTTGGCCACAACTGCCAGGAAAATTGTTCGCGATGCAAAGAAAAACCCACAAATAACATCAGCTGAAATACAGGAGTCACTTAGAACTAGTGGTGTGGCTGTTACAAGATGCACAATAAGGAGGCACTGGAAGAAAAATGGTCTACATGGTCGAGTTGCCAGAGGAAAGCCATTACTGTGCAAATACCACAAAGTATCTCGCCTACAATATGCCAAACAGCACAGAGACAAGCCTCCAAACTTCTGGAACAAGGTAATTTGGAGCAATGAGACCAAAATCAAAGTTTTTGGCCACAACCATAAATGTTACATTTGGAGAGGTGTCAACAAGGCCTATGATGAAAGGAACACCATTCCTACTGTAAAGCACGGAGGTGGATCACTGATGATGAGGGGATGTGTGAGCTACAAAGGCACAGGAAACGTGGTCAAAATTGAAGAAAAGATGAATGCAGCACGTTATCAGCAAATACTGGAGGCAAATTTGCATTCATTACCCCACACGTACTCAGACGTTCCAACATGACAACGATCCAGAACACAAGGGCAAGTTGACCTGTCATTGGCTACAGCAGAACAAAGTGAAGGTTCTGGAGTGGCCTCTCAGTCTCCTGACCTAAATATCATTGAGCCACTCTGGGGAGAACTCAAGCAAAGCGCAGTTCATTTTGAAAGAAAGAGACCAGAGATGTTGTTAAAACCCAATTAAAGTACTTAATTGTCCACACCAATATGCTTGCATACATATAATTTATTTAAGTAAATGGTGGTACAAAGAGGTAAACAATAAAATCAGGAGAGTGTGGGGAGGGGGGAGAGGAGGGATGAGAGGAGACTGGAGAAGCAAAGGACCAAATAAACCTCACCCTGGTTGCAGTGGACAAATGCCTATGCTCAATAGTATAGCAAAACAGACCAGCCAGAAAAGTGCGGTCTGTCAGCCAGCTAAATGATCAGAGCTACGGGCAAATCCATCTTACACTTACCCATGGGTGTATGTACCGGGGGTCCTGTGCACTCCTGCCTCCGTCTCAAATGAGGCCCCGACACGTGTTTCGCTTCCGGCTTTCTCAAGGGGCAGGTGGTGAGGAGTGCTCAAACATGACCGGCTTATATGTGTACACCAACAGCTGCAGCTTGTCTGGCTGCATGACGCACATCGCCAACCGGAAGCAACGCGGCGAGGGGGACGCTCCCGGGTGCACAGTGACTGGGAGCGGAAGTTCCCGTCGCGTCACATCCGTTGTGCATCTAGGATGTCGGTCCCCGTCACTGCGAGCTCCCGGTGGTTCAGTGCGCATGCGCGCGCTGCTTGCTGCCATTTTGGAAAAGGGCAAAAGAGCTCTATTTTGCCCCCTTCCTTTATTTAAGGTGTTTCAGCAAGTAATCTTATTTCAAAGACAAATATTGGCAGGATAGCAAGAAGACAATCAAGAGCAGGTATTGATAAAGGGGAATTACTAAAGGTAAAACAATGTGAAATTTGATAAGGACACACAGGAAATGCAAAATAAATCCTTCTCCAGATTCAATTGTAGTATATCGGTTCTCCATAGTTCTTATTAGCATCCCACAAGCCAGAATATATTGCTGAGTAGCATCCATATCCAAGTTGTTGGTTTAATCACATATAAAGCCAGTCCAAAAAGTGAAGGGTGCACAGCTAAAATAGACAAGTAGAAAGAGCAAGTTAAAAAGCTGACTATCCTCAAAGAGGTACAGAGTAGCCATGAAAATCTCCTAGTTAGCAAATATGTATATATATAAATATATATAAATATATAAAAATACAGAGTAAATTGGTCCCACAAGGGTAAAAGGAACCCAAATCAAAATATAACACCAAGAGCTAAAAAATACATACAGGAAGGGGGCCAAAGATATAGATCGAACCCTGGACATAAGTAACAAAAACATGCCCCGACCAGTCATGTATATGTTTATATGTATGCAAGCATATTGGTGTGGACAATTAAGTACTTTAATTGGGTTTTAACAACATCTCTGGTCTCTTTCTTTCAAAATGCGTTTGTGATGTTTGCCCAATATGACTGCCCTCGGTCCTTTATATATTTATTTGCAAAGCGCAGTTCATGTAAGAAAGGCCAGGAATTTACAGGAACTGGAGGCTTTTTACAAGAAGAATGGGCAGCTTTACCATCTGAGGAAATAAGAGCCTCATCCACAACTACCACAAAAGACTTCAAGCTGTCACTGATGTTAGAGGGGGCAATATACTGTATTAAGAACTGAAGGATGTGAACTTTGATCAGGGTCTTTTGGATATTTTTAGTTTTCATTATGATTTAAAAAGAGAAAACACATAAAAAGAGAAAACACAGTAGTTTGACAATAAATGGCTTCACCCAACATTTCTAACCAATCTTCTCCAGATTTCTTGTGAAAACTGTATTCTGAGTCGGGGCAGCGTCTCTGTGGAAGGGCAGCACCTTCTATTCTATGCTGGATGATTATGGAACACTTGTAATGCTCAGGCACAGTAACGCCCAATGCATGGGCCAATACAAAGGTTACAAAAAGGAAGGAGGGCATTCCTACTGTCTAACAGTAGTGAGAAGGAAGATGGGTCACCTCCCAACACTAACCTGTGTCTGTAGTGAACTCCTTAATGTCCGTCGCCATTACGTGCCTAAACTCTAGCTTTCCCTCCACTCATCCTAGCTAATATGAAGGTCGGTGAATTCATTAGACATCACCACTGCAATAATAGGACACATGGGAAGCAAGACAGAGTGGGGGAACATAGACACAAAAGGATAAACACCAACTCCAAGTTTGTAGCCAAACACCAGGGCTTGCAAACAACAGGACAGCTTCCAGAGACAGCCTCCCTGCATGGTGGTCAGTTCAGAAATGAATTTTATAACCGGTGTCATATGATGGAACACATGACAATTTAAAGTGGAGAGGAGTGGTCACAAACCGGTGCACCTCAGATTGGAGTAAAAACGAACTACCAGTAAGAAAAGAGTCCTAAATCCTTGCTGCACCAAAAAAAGTATATACCGTACATTTAAAACTCAGAGTTTCACAAGGAAATGTGACCCTCAGATCTCAGACCTTTCAAAGGTCTCACAAGGACGGGAGACCCTCGTGACAATGCTCTTTTGTTTCGCTGCCTGTAATAGAATTGCCCGGTTTTGTGGAACGCCGGGTGCAGAGGTTCTAGTGGAATTTTCTGCTCCTCGCTGGCATCTCATCACTTTCTATCAGAGAAGTCATTAATTTTCCAGACCAATAAAAAATGCAGGATTATTTGATTATAAATGTAAATGGCTGTCTGTCTGAATTACGCGCGCGCGGCGTCCTCCATATTACGTAACATCACTGCCGCTGAGGCCGCTGTCATTGAAATGAGAAGTGATGGCCGGGTCCCCCCTGCTCCTGTCGTCAGAGAGAATTTGTCCGCGATCAGCGTGATCCGGCCGCGCCGCTGATACATTGTTACCAGCCTGACTCGGACAATTAGCGGCGGAGAAGAATACATTTGTGGCGCGGTGTGATTGAGGAGACGGCGCTCATCAGCCGCTTTCATTCAGATTGTACATTGTGACCCTGATTCCGATGAGAACTCGCAGCTATTTCATCTTTCTATAAAACGAATGTCTGCGAGCAATTACGCCGCTTGTTAATTGGATATTCCTTTTAATCTTTGCGGCTGACGAATTCCTTGTTTTCTCCCTTTCTCCCTTCTCAGCAATAAACTTCTCTTCTCTGCCGTCCGTATTCTGGGGTAATTATTCAGGAAGTTTTGATCCCTGGTTCTGGAGCATTGTCCTCGGCACCTGGATCTCTATGTGAGCGGCGCCCTCCTGCTCATCGAGTGAAGAAGCGGCATTTACTGGTGACAGAATAGCCAGTGCTGGCAGGGCATGGTGACCACAGCTCAGTATGTTACATATATAGTACGGGTAGAGTCCTAGGAACCACAGTGCCAAGACAATCCAAAGTGCTAAAATGTAATATGTGAGCGGAGTCACCATACTGTGCACTTTAGGTCCACTGATGAGGACCGCAGCAGCATCCTCCATGTCTCCTATTTTAGTGTCTTCTTTGTGATATATATATGTGGCGCCCCTGCGACCAGGGTGGCCACATAGGGAACTGCAGCCAGGCAGAAGGTACTGTAGATAGTTTGTGCAACAAACACCCTCACAGCACACACACACCCATAGGAGCACAGCACCCAACCCGGAGCCGGGGACTCCAGGCGGGCAAGGGGTGGTGGGGTTTAGAGGAAAGTGGGTGGGAAGGAAGGAAGGTCAGGTGACAGATAGTACAAATAGAGGAAAAGAGGAGGAAGGAGTTAGTAGGCCAGAGTGAGCCGAGAGGTAAAGAACAGCAGACAGAAAGTGACACATCCCGGTGGGATTGGGCTCCCTGGAGGCGCAGAATCCACAGAGACACCGTTCCATGGAGAGAAAGCTCGTCCATAGCCGGCATCCCAGGGGAGTGTGAGGACAGAGACCGGACCGGTATCTCCAGGTCCGAGGAACACGGCAACACCGACCAACTACAGGCGGGATAGATTCCCTGATTGCAACTGGAAGGGTTAGAAGGAGCCTGGTAACACTTTGAAAGACAGGGTTACTGCAGGCTAGGTAAACACCAGAGTGTCGGCTCTGAGGGGGAATGAGGTCCTACACCAGCTCCCCAGACAAACCGGCGGGGAACACAGATTCCAGATCCGTGTTCACACTACAGGGTTGGAGGCTCAGCAGCATCCAAGAGGACCCGGCTTACCGCCCATACACATAGGGGGAAGCTGCATACAAGGGGCCGAGCTGCCGCCATACAATCCGCAGAAAGAACAGAGAGAGAGAACCAGCCTGAAAGGTTAATAGAAGGAGTGAGGGGTCTCAGAGCGACAGCCTGGCTGCAGAGGGTTCAAGTGTCCGGAGTTAATGGACTTGTGAATTGAACTGTGTTGAGAACTGTGTTGTAAACTGCTTGCACTGAAGAACTTGAGAGTAAACCCGGTGAACCCTGCTTCAGTTTCAATGTCTGATTCCAGGTATACAAACTGTGCATTACATACCTTTTACCCTGCCAGGAGCAGCCCGACCCTCTGCGGGCTCATCCTTCCAGCTGCAGCCCATCCATCCCTCCATCCTCCTGGCAGAGCGGCGCTGCAGCGGTGGTCCCCTTATTGACCACAACCCATGGGTGGCGTCACGACAAACCCCTGTAAATACCCCTTTTACTTGTGAGAACCTGGGACACGGTCCGGACCAAGACCGCCATGATATCCCCAGCAGTACCCCGGTCCGGTACGAGTACCCCGTCCCAGTGGGCTCCACATATACAGCAGTCTCTGTGTTTCCTGTGATGTATGTAGAGCAGTCTGTCTCCTATATGATGTATATACAGCAATCCGTGTCTCCTATGTGATGTATACAGCAGTCTTAGTGTATCCTATGTAATATATATATATATAATGGCCTCAGCGTATCCTATGTGATGTATATACAGCAGTCTCGGAGTGTCTTATGTGTTCTATATACAGACGTATCAATGTCTCCTATATTTTATACAGGAACCATGATGTCTTTCCTATGTGATATAAATACTGAAGGCTGAGTGTCACATATGTAATGTATATACAGCAGTCTCAATGTCTCCTGTATGATGTATATACAGCAGCCATGTGTCTCCTATGTCATATATACAGCAGGCTGAGTGTCATATATGTGATGTATATACAGCAGTCTCAATGTCTCATTTATGATGTGTATACAGTAGCCATGATGTGTTGTATGTAATATGTATACAGCAGGCTGAATGTCACATATGTGATGTATATACAGCAGTTGATGTTCCTCTGTAATATATATACAGCAGTTCAGGTGTCTCCTATGTGATGTATATACAGCAGTCTTGGTGTTTACTATGTGATGTATATACAGGAGTCTCAGTGTATAGAAGCCTATTTAGTAGACTTTTGAGGGGAGGATTATCAGTGTCACACTAGCAGTTAGAGGTGGTACTTATTCCATATGGTCATGTGATGCTGTGCTGAGGCATCATGGGAAGAGTGTACGGGCAATCCAGTCATGATCGAGTTCAGGCATTATGTGGACATTAATAAATTAGGATTGAATCTCGATCCACATGTTGGGAATCTGGTGTCATCTTATGATTTATTCTCAATCCGTCCATGTCTCCTTTATTGTATTTTCTTTGGATTTCACTGAAATATCACAAATTAAGCCTAAAACCAGAAAGTGATGTCATTTCATTGCAGCTCCACAACTTTCATTCATTTTCTGGGTTCCTGATATTCTTGAACCTTTTAATACGTTTGATACAATTTACTCCAGCAATGTATTTTTAGGTTATCATTATAAACGCAATTAATAAATGGGGCGGAGCCTGACACCAAGATTCTATCTTTTTTCTTTTTAATAATGCCATGGTCTGCCCCCTGCTGGGCGAAATGTATATCACAGTGGAACCTTGATTTACAAGCATAATCCGTTTCGGGAATGTGCTTGTAATTCAAATTTTTCCATAAAAAATAATTGAAACACAGATGATTTGCTCCACAACCCAAAAATATCTACTGTATTCATTATACATGTACATACAGAACTGTAAAATTATTACAGTAATACAAAATATTGTACAGTAAAACATAATCATGCCCTTGCAGCCCCCAATATCCCCTTGCAGCCTCCATCATCCCCATGCAGCTCCACCACCATGAGCCCCATCATCCCCATTGCAGTCCGAATATCCCAATCGTCCCCTTACAGCCTCCAATATCTCCTTGCAGCTTCCCATCATCCCCATGCAGCTCCCAATATCCCCTTCATCCCCTTACAGCCCCCAATATCCCTTGCAGCCTCCATCATCCCCATGCAGCCTCCACACTCCCATATGCAGCCCCATCATCCCATGCAGTGCCCAATATCCCCATCATCCCCTTTCAGCCCCCAATATCTCCTTGCAGCTCCCATCATCCCCATGCAGCTCCCAATATCCCCATGCAGCCCCAAATATTCCCATCATCCCCATGCAGCCCCTACCATTCCCATCCAGCCCCCAATATCCCCATCATCCCCATGCAGCCCCCATCATCCACATTAAAAGAAACACACAAACACTCTCACACACTCTCACCAATGTGCCGCTGTATTCAGGGCCGCTGGGCACTGCACTGAGCTTTCTCAGCCGCAATACATATACAAGAAGTCACCGACCAATCAGACACCGGCGACTGCTGGCATCTGATTGGCCGGCCACTCCCGTACTTGTACGGCGGCTGAGAGAGCTCAGAGCGGCGTTGGAATACTGTAAATACGTCAGACAGTAAATACTGCACATAAATACATAAATAATAATAACCACATACTGCACATAAATATACATGCACAGTATGCACAGTGGCCGGCCGGCCGGCCAGATGATTGTAATCCAAATCATTGCTTGTTAAGCAAGTTACAATTTTTCAGAAACGGCTACTCGACTTTCAAAATGCTCGCAAATTCAGTTACTTATGTTCCAAGCTTGTAGTCTGTGCTATAAATGTCATATGAAGCAATTAAAGGGAGTCTGTTGGCAGGTTTTTGCTATGTAAGCTAAGGACAGCATGCTGTAAGGATTAAAAAAACAAAAAGCAACTGTGCCTCTCTTATCAGTGTGTGTTACTGTTTACCTAAACTAAAAGCTTTATCACCTGGTGGTTACCAATCCTGACTACAATGTCACATGTACATGGCAGTCTGACAAGCACCCTGCAGTGATTGACTCCTCACTGTCAATGCACAATCTCTATTGAGAGCCTGGAGTGGTTGGGGGTAGCTTTAGTGTGGACATGGTTAGCTGTGGTGTGGGCAGAGTTAGCTGTGGCCGAGGTTAGCTGTGGTGTGAGTGAAGTTAGCTGTGGTGTGGGCGAGGTTAACTGTGGTGTGGGCAGGGCTACTTGGTGTGGGTGGGGTTGGCTGTAGTGTGGGTGGGGTTGGCTGTTGTGTAGGTGGGGTTATATGTGTGTGGGTGAGGTTAGCTGTGGTGTGAGCGGGTTAGCTGTGGTGTAGGTGGGGTTAGCTGTTGTCTAGGTGGGGTTATATGTGGTTTGGGCAGGGTTAGCTGTGGTGTGGATTAGGTGAGGTTAGCTGTGGTGTGGGTGAGGTTAGCTGTGGTGTGGGCAAAGTTAGCTGTAGTGTGGATATGGTTAGCTGGGGTGTGGGTGGGAGTTAGCTGTTGTCTAGGTGGGATTAAATGTGGTGTGGGCAGGGTTAGCTTTGGTGTGGATTAGGTGAGGTTAGCTGTGGTGTGGGCAGGGTTAGTTGTGGTGTGGGCGGGGTTAGCTGTGGTGTGTGATGTTAGCAATGGTGCCAGTGGGGTTAGCTGTGGTGTGGGCGTGGTTAGCTGTGGTGTGAGTGGGGTTTGCTATGGGGTGGGAGGAGTAAGCTGTGGTGTAGGCAGGGTCAGCTATGGTGTGGATTGCGTGAGGTTAGCTGTGGTGTGGGTGAGGTTAGCTGTGGTGTAGGAGGGTTAGCTGTGGTGTGGGCAGGGTTAGCTGTGGTGTGGGTGATGTTAGCTGTGGTGTGGACAGGGTTAGCTGTGGTGTGGGTGGGGTTAGCTGTGGTATGGGTCATGTTAGCAGTTGTGTGGGCAGGGTTAGCTGTGGTGTGGGAGAGGTTAGCTGTGGTGTAGGCATGGTTAGCTGTGGTGTGGGTGTGGTTAGCTGTGGTGTGAGTGGGATTTGCTGTGGTGTGGATGGTGTTAGTTTGTAGATGCAGCTTCCAGCTCTGCTGTGTTCTTAAAACGAAATGCTTTCATTGATTGCGTGAGAACGGTTGCAGTTAGTAATCCATGTCATTCATCGTTGGATTCAGGGTTTCTTTGCCTACATTATGTTGCTATCAGATGAAGGAGCAAAAACCTGCTGAGAGTCTCTTTATTCCTTCCTGGTATGCATGTAAGTATCTGACATGCAGCTCTTTTTGGTGTTTATTGGTCCCTCGATTAGGCGGAGGCAGCAGTCATTATTCTGCAAGTACGCGGGGTATAAAGCTATTTCTCCGGTGTGATCCAGGACATCGTCTCCATATAAGAGAAGTAAATAGTGTAAGGAAAGCACAATAAAGCGAGAGCAGCGGCCATTACCGGAGGAAGTTCATCTTCGCGGAGTTCCCACACAATTGGACATGTCAGCAGCGCATCTGTCCTGATTCATGATACGAGCGGCTCATGAGGAGCGCGAGGCCGGGACGCCGACCATAAATCTACATTCATTGTGGGATGTTGGCAGCGGATGACATGTTCGCCGGCTCATTTGATAATTCTCTTTCAGGGCCATCCATATCTCCTGAAAGATGAAGAAGAAGCTGAAGATCTCATCTGCTCAGTGATGCAGGACGAGCGCTGGAAATTAGCAGTAAGATGGAGCTGGGTGCTCTGATTAACCGTGTGTGGGCCTTGATATAGGGCAATGGCCGCCCGGCTGCTCCAGACAGCGCTAATTAGACATGGCTCGTAATCCTGCTCCATCACATCGAAGCCACTGCGCTAATGAATTAATTGCTGGAAGGACGGAAACATTGTCTTATCTGAGGGCCCGTAATGTGGCTGCCATAAAAGTGACGGGCGGACGCCATGGAAGAAATGATCAGATGCGAGGAGGCGAGAGGCCAATAAATAAATCTGTCACATGAATACCATAGAAGCAGCGTCCGGGAGGATTTCTGTCTGATACTCAGTAAATGACACTGTAACTGGCGGAGAATTCAGGAATCTGCCAGGAAAGGAATAATGGAGCCCGTCCTCCATGGAGAGGCCGTCGTCTGGTTTAGGACACACTGGGAATCACTGGGTGAGAATTAAAGATGTTCGGTAACAGGTGGAGATTCTTTATTGCACCCGGCGAGAGGTGAAGATCGAGACAAAAACCATGTCCAAGACGCCAAACATGGTCTAAGAGGAGACTTTCCTTGTGATGACCCACCCTTTTTCAAAGCGTTCTTAATTTGACCAGACGTGTTGTTCTTTTGTTTATTGACTCATGGGAAGTTGGTCATTGTTTTTTATCAGACTGCTGGAGCCACCATTGTCTTGACTTATTCTTCATCAATTATGATCCATAGATATAGCTCCACTTCTGATATGAATATTTAGAGTCCTCTGCTTTCTGTCATTGAACTGAAACTCTGATCATTTCGTCTATATGATTATCTCAGAGCTAAAGCTGTCAAAAATGAAGACCCTGGCGATTGTGACATTTCTCCTCCATTTATGATTCTCTGATAGCGGAAATCAGTGAATCTGATGAGGGTCTGAGAACACAACAGGGTCAAAAAGAAGCAATAGTTGGGGTCTTCACTGCTGATCCACACGGATTGTATCCTACCTCTGTACATGAACCATACGATCGTCAGGTTCACATCATCAGCACATATCTATCCTGTGCAAAGAGATAGTTATAAAGTATCAGTGCAGGTAAAATGTGTCTGCCCAAGCCACAGATAATCTCTACTGGAGAGAGACTAAAGGTCCCTGTCACATGCTGCAATCTCGCCTGGCGATATGCGGCGATCTAACGTGCGCACTCCGATTTCTTCGTGCGCCGATGGCGGCATCACACGCCGCAATGTCGCCCTGAAGCTGAGGTCAATGTGTCGCTCCGGAAAGTCGCCTTTCACCTACGGAAGCAATCTTGCCTCATTCCATCGCTGCTTCACATGCTGCAATCTCAAAGGCAATGTGGGCGTACATGTTCAGCGCGGCGAGGAGATAGGAGTGCCACAGTGGTTTACACAGCGCCCCATACACGCTTATTGGACAACACAACAACGTTACGATTGGTCAGCCTGCTCTGGAAGGCTGGCTAATACATGACGCCATTGTCTATCGGAGATTTGTTACAAATACACGCTCGTGTCGTCAATTGTGCTTCCCTGCAACACTTTGAGGCGCCAAAGCGTCACACAGGAGCGTCTTGTGCAGTACAGTGGATTACACTAAGAATGGATATGTGTGCGTCTGTAGGTGATGGCGGTAAGATACAAACCACACTATGCACATATGTGCTGCATTGGTCCATGCCATGGCTGAACTGAAGTGTTTGTGTGCACACATGTTTTGCGTGTGTGCACTGAAGTGTACCTACATCCCCCACAAACACCATTGCATTCAGAAGATGTGTGTGGTGCTGAACGGCAGCTCTTCAAATATGGCGCCGTGTCAACTGACAGCCAATGGGAACCACAGTAGACCACACCAATCATTCAGACAGGGGGCGGACTCCAGCACGGGAAATCATAGGCAACGCTCTTTCCATCACTATCGCCCTGTCACACGCCACAACACGGAAATATCACCTTAACGATTGCAGCTGATTACTGAGCACTGTTCAGGAATTAGGCGATGGACAAGGGCGATTTATCGCCGTGAATTTCCCCAATCACACGCCGCAACCGTGAGGCAATTTCACGGCGATTGCTCCGGGGCGACATATCACCTTTGTGATCTCCAGGCAATATTGCGGCGTGTGACGGTACCTTTAAGCTTGGGTCACACTTGGACCCTGCATCCTTTGTAAGGATGCGTTAAATCCTGCGTTTTTTTTAACTTGCCACTTTAATGGCATTTTAGCGCTAGCATGTGTTACAAATATATGTACCATGCGTTAACGCATGTGTTTCCCATAGGGTCCCATGTTAAAAAACGCATACATTTTGAAAAAGCAACAAAAAACATTGCTCACCACATTTTTTGGTGCTTTAGCAAAAACGCATAGCGTTAAAAGTGTTGCTTTTTGACCATGGCTTTTTTGTCATGGGAGTCTATGGAAGCGTTAACACTACCGTTTTCCGCAATTTGGAATTGTGAAAAACGGTAGCTTTTAGTGCATCCAAGGCACAAGTGTGACCCTAGCCTAAGAGAGAAAGGCAAGGATCACACTTAGGCAGGACGCAAGCGCTAAAAACTTTGAAAATCCAGCAGCAGCGCATAACGTTAACGCAATGCGCTGCCAATGCAACGCTGCCCCATAGAAACCCGCTGTTTACCTTAGCAGCGGCCATACACAAAGCTGCAGGACGTGCACACGTATCACAGCGCACAGGAAACGTGGTCTGCAGCATTTTCCCGTGCGCTCAGCTAAAGAACACTCCTGCAGCTTTGGTGTGGCCACTGCTAAGGTAAACAGCAGGTTTCTATGGGGCAGCGTTGCACTTGCTGCGCATAGCGTTAACGCTATGCGCTGCTGCTGGATTTTCAAAGTTTTTAGCGCTTGTGTCAGCCTTAAGTGTGACCCTAGCCAAAGAGAGAACAAAAAAAGACAGAGAGTCCAAGAAAGAAATAAAGGGAGAGAGAAAGAGTGGAAAAGAAACAGATTAATGAAAAGAATCAGAAAAAGGAGAGAAAGGTTAAAAGAGAACAAAAAGAAAGAACATAAGTGATTATATTCAAAGAGGAAGGAAAGATTGCAAAAATTAGAATATATCAAGGGAAAAAGAAAGAAAGATAAAAAAGAGTGAAGAGCATAAAAAAGAGGAAAGAGAGAAAGTAAAAAGAGACAGAAAGAAGAAAGGGACACACAGAAGAAAACAAAAGGAAAGAAAGAAACTTAGAAGGAAAGAAGCAAAGGCAAACAAGGCTTTGTGCTGGATCCTGCGTGGAGCAGTGCTGGGGAGAATGTGGCCAGTTGTGCTGAGATTTCTCACGTTGCACCGCAGATCATTCTCCACCTCTGAACACTCTATACATTGGGGTTTATAGTTTTTACTGGATTTTATTTTTTATTACTTTCTCTGCAGTGTAGAAATCTGCTCACTTGTCAATAAAACACAAGACGTTTCCTTTCGTGTGGCCTTGAGGCTCATGAGCTCAGGACTTGGCAGTGAGCGCGCCCCCAGTGGTGCCGGACCCTCCGATACTGCAGGCTACATGTGCTGTGGAAGCGGTGGTCATGCTGAGTCTTGGCAGCTGCTTGTCGGGAGGTCGGGGACGCCCCGTGTAATTAGTTGAGGTGTCACACAAGGGTTGGCACACAGGAGCTCTGACTTCACTGCGCCCGGCTGCAGCTTCTTTTCCTTGGCACACGGATCCCCTTCAGTCTTCTCAATCTCATGACTTCAGTCCTGATACAATGAGAAGCTTTGTCTTCTGAACTCAATGTGTGGAACATTTTAGGATGAGAACAAGTTTCCATTAAAGTCCCAATTTAGTTGCTGATGTTAAAATGATGGACAAATCTGGCAGGCATACAACGGGTCTGTGTCGTATTCCCGGTATACTGCGGGTCTTGTGGGGTGTTCCCGATATATGGAAGCTTGTGGGAGGTTCCCAGTATAGTCTTGTGGGGTGTTCCCGGTATATGGAGGATCTTGTGCGGTGTTCCCGATATCGTAGGGTCTTGTGTGAGTTCCCCATATTGAGCAGGTCTTGTGAGGTGTTCCCGGTATACGGCAGGTCTTGTGGGGTGTTCCCAATATACAGCGGGTCTGTGGGGTGTTCCTGGTAAATGGAGGGTCTTGTACAGTGTTCCCTGGTATGCAGTTGACCTTGCAGGGAGTTCCTGGTATATGGTATATGAGTCTTGCGGGGATTTCCTGGTATACGGCAGGTCTTGCAGAGAGTTCTTGGTATATGGTGGGTCTTGCGAGGTGTTCCTGGTATTTGGTGGGCCTTGCAGGGAGTTCCTGATCTATGAAGGGTCTTGTGGGGAGTTCCTGGTATTTGGAGGGCCCTGCAGGGTGTTCATGTTATTTGGTGGCCTTGCGGGAGTTCCTGGTATATCTGGTGGGCCATTGCGAGGAGTCCTGGTATATGGTGGGCCTTGTGGGGAGTTCCTGGTTTACGGAAAGTCTTACAGGGAGTTTCTGATATATGGTGGACCTTGTGGGGTGTTCCTGGTGTATGGTTGGCCTTGTAGGGAGTTCCTGGTATGTGGTGGGCCTTCTCAGGAGTTCCTGGTATGTGACAGGTCTTGCAGGGAGTTTCTGGTATCATGGTGGGCCTTACAGGGATTTCCTGGTATAAGGCAGGTCTTGCAGGGAGTTCCTGGTACATGGTGGGCCTTGCAGGGATTTCCTGGTATACGGCAGGGTCCTTGCAGGGAGTTCCTGGTATATGGTGGGCCTTGCAGGGAGTTCCTGGTATATGGGGGGCCTTGCAGGGAGTTCCTGGTATAGGCTGGGCCTTGCAGGTAAGATTTCCTGGTATATGGGGGCCTTCAGGGATTTCCTGGTATATGGGGGCCTTGCAGGGAGTTCCTGGTAATGGCTGGCCTTCTCAGGAGTTCCCAGTATACGGCAGGTCTTACAGGGATTTCCTGGTATATGGTGAGCCTTCGGGATTTCCTGGTATATGGCAGGTCTTGCAGGGAGTTCCGGTACATGGTGGGCCTTAAGGGAGTTCCTGGTATATGGGGGGCCTTGCAGGGAGTTCCTGGTATTGGTGGGCCTTGCAAGGGATTTCCTGATCTAATGAAGGTCTTGTGGGGATTTCCTGGTAAATTGGGGGCCTGCGGGGTTCATGGTATATTGGTTGGGCTGTACTGTGGCGGGGAGTTCCTGGTATATGGTGGGCCTTGTGAGGAGTTCCTGGTATAGTGGTGGGCCTTTGAGGGAGTTCTGGTTTAACGGGCAGTCCTTACAGGGAGGGTTTCATTATATGGTGGGCCTTGTGGGAGTTCCTGGTTATGGTTGGGCCTTGTAGGAGTTCCTGGTATATGGGGGCCTTTTGGGAGTTCCTGGTATGTGGCAGTCTTGCAGGGAGTTTCTGGATATTGGTGGGCCTTGCAGGGATTTCCTGGTTACGGCAGGTCTTGCAGGGAGTTCCTGGTACATGGTGGGCCTTGCAGGGAGTTCCTGGTATAGGCAGGTCTTGCAGGGAGTTTCCTGGTATATGGTGGGCCTTGCAGGGAGTTTCCTGGTAATGGGGGCCTTGCAGGGAGTTCCTGGTATATGGTGGGCCTTGCAGGGAGTTCCTGGTATATGGGGGCCTTGCAGGGAGTTCCTGGTATATGGGGGGCCTTGCAGGGAGTTCCTGTATATGGCTGCCTTCTCAGGAGTTCCCAGTATGCGGCAGGTCTTACAGGGATTTCCTGGTATATGGTGGGCCTTCCGGGGATTTCCTGGTATACGGCAGGTCTTGCAGGGAGTTCCTGGTACATGGTGGGCCTTGCAGGGAGTTCCTGGCATATGGGGGACCTTGCAGGGAGTTCCTGGTATATGGTGGGCCTTGCAGTGAGTTCCTGGTATATGGTGGGCCTTGCAGGGAGTTCCTGGCATATGGTGGGCCTTGCAGGGAGTTCCTGGTATATGGTGGGCCTTGCAGGGAGTTCCTGATATACAGCAGGTCTTGTAGGGAGTTCCTGGTACATGGTGGGCCTTGTGGGGAGTTCCTGGTATATGGTGGGCCTTGCAGGGAGTTCCTGGTACATGGTGGGCCTTGTGGGGAGTTCTTGGTATATGGTGGGCCTTGCAGGGAGTTCCTGGTATGTGGTGGGCCTTTTGAGGTGTTCCTGGTATATGGTGGGTCTAACAGGGAGTTCCTGCTATATGGTGGGCCTTGCAGGGAGTTCCTGGCATATGGTGGGCCTTGCAGGGAGTTCCTGGTATATGGTGGGCCTTGCAGGGAGTTCCTGATATACAGCAGGTCTTGTAGGGAGTTCCTGGTACATGGTGGGCCTTGTGGGGAGTTCCTGGTATATGGTGGGCCTTGTAGGGAGTTCCTGGTACATGGTGGGCCTTGTGGGGAGTTCCTGGTATATGGTGGGCCTTGCAGGGAGTTCCTGGTATATGGTGGGCCTTGCAGGGAGTTCCTGGTATATGGGGGGCCTTGAAGGGAGTTCCTGGTATATGGTGGGCCTTGCGAGGATTTCCTGATATACAGCAGGTCTTGTAGGGAGTTCCTGGTACATGGTGGGCCTTGTGGGGAGTTCCTGGTATATGGTGGGTCTAACAGGGAGTTCCTGGTATATGGTGGGCCTTGCAGGGAGTTCCTGGCATATGGTGGGCCTTACAGGGAGTTTCTGGTATATGATAGGTCTTGCAGGGAGTTCCTGATATGCAACAGGTCTTGTGGAGTGTTCCTGGTATATGGTGGGCCTTTTGGGGAGTTCCTGGTATACAACAGGTCTTGTGGAGTGTTCCTGGTACATGGTGGGCCTTGTGGGGAGTTCCTGGTATATGGTGGGCCTTACAGGGAGTTCCTGGTATATGGTGGGTCTTGCGGGGAGTTCCTGGTATACAGCAGGTCTTGTGGAGTGTTCCTGGTATGTGGTGGGCCTTGCAGGGAGTTATTGGTATATGGTGGGCCTTGCAGGGAGTTCCTGGTATGTGGTGGGCCTTTTGAGGTGTTCCTGGTATATGGTGGGTCTAACAGGGAGTTCCTGGTATATGGTGGGCCTTGCAGGGAGTTCCTGGCATATGGTGGGCCTTGCAGGGAGTTCCTGGTATATGGTGGGCCTTGCAGGGAGTTCCTGATATACAGCAGGTCTTGTAGGGAGTTCCTGGTACATTGTGGGCCTTGTGGGAGTTCCTGGTATATGGTGGGCCTTGCAGGGAGTTCCTGGTACATGGTGGGCCTTGTGGGAGTTCCTGGTATATGGTGGGCCTTGCAGGGAGTTCCTGGTATATGGGGGGGCCTTGAAGGGAGTTCCTGGTATATGGTGGGCCTTGCGAGGATTTCCTGATATACAGCAGGTCTTGTAGGGAGTTCCTGGTACATGGTGGGCCTTGTGGGGAGTTCCTGGTATATGGTGGGCCTTGCAGGGAGTTCCTGGTACATGGTGGGCCTTGTGGGGAGTTCTTGGTATATGGTGGGCCTTGCAGGGAGTTCCTGGTATGTGGTGGGCCTTTTGAGGTGTTCCTGGTATATGGTGGGTCTAACAGGGAGTTCCTGGTATATGGTGGGCCTTGCAGGGAGTTCCTGGCATATGGTGGGCCTTACAGGGGTTTCTGGTATATGATAGGTCTTGCAGGGAGTTCCTGATATGCAACAGGTCTTGTGGGGAGTTCCTGGTATATGGTGGGCCTTACAGGGAGTTCCTGGTATATGGTGGGTCTTGCGGGGAGTTCCTGGTATACAGCAGGTCTTGTGGAGTGTTCCTGGTATGTGGTGGGTCTTGCGGGGAGTTCCTGATATATTGCAGGTCTTGTGGAGTGTTCCTGGTATGTGGTGGGTCTTGCGGGGTCTTCACATGCTCGGCTGATAGCTGTGTCGTACTCACTTTGCTCTATATCTACTGATATTTTCGTCTTGTTTCTTCAGTCTCCTTCATGTTCTGTGTTCACCATGGTTTATGGTCATCGTCATGTAGAGGACACCTTTCCATGGGCGTGCTCCCCTTTCTATTTCATGGTGTAATCACTTGTCTTTTTGTTATTTCAGGCGATTTTCACTGGATAATTTTAACAGCACTCACTAAACGTTGAGGTCGTTCCCGATCTCCAATCCCCTCGTCATCAGGTTCCTGATGTACAAAATGTTTCCTAATTAATGAAGTCACGTTTAACCCTTGCTTCTCCATCAGTATAGAAATAAACTTTCGGAACGTTCCAGTAAATCTAAACCTAAGAAGTGTTGTATTTCTTGGCAGTTCGGAGGGCAAGACGTTCGGCGTGACATTTGGGGTGATTAGCAGGCAGCCAATTAACAGTAGAAATTACGCTAAGTATACTTCTATTAATTCAGTTTGGCTCCATTTTCACCCGGCGTCTTGTTCTGCTCAATAAATGTAATTATATGTTCTGTATATCATGGGGAACCTCTTCTCCCCCCGCACATGGCCGTCTATAGAATCCAGAGCTGCCACAAAAATTCCGCTCAGCGCGACGGTGGTGAATAATCCGGCGGCGGAGCGAGGGCAGCACTTCTCTATAGACTTTTGTGTGGGTTTCTGCACCTGACGGCTCCTCTGTCGGATTGTTTCAATACTCTTCTGATTAACCACCATTAAAGCCCCTGCGCTGCGTGCCAATTATACCTCAAACATTAAATTAACTAATTAGACTTCATTATTTGCGCAGTGACCACACTGATTTTAAATGGCCGCCATTTATTACAATATCGGAATTTTGGATACATTATAATCCTACAGTTTGTAATAAACCTCTTATAGGAAAAATAAGTGCAGAATGGTAATAATTGCCCCGGTTGGAGGCGCCGGCCGCGCCCACCTCTTGTACTGCCGCTTTAGTTACTACACGGAGACTAGACCTACTGTAGTTACTGAATAGGTCAAAATAAACCTTCATAAGAAATGTAATGACATGCTGCTACATTTAATAGGAAAATATGGTCACCGATACAGCTCCGTGGGGGACGTCCCCAGCTCCTCCAGCATCCTGAATGGGAAGAAACCCAGACAGAGAATGACGGGGGGGATAAGGAATATGTTATCAGGTGAATTTGTCAAATACAGGTGGAGTGAACCATAATGTAGGTGCTATAGTGTGCGTGCTATAGTGTAGGTGCCATAGTGCATGTGCCATGGAGTAGGTGCCATAGTGCATGTGCCATAGTGTAGGTGCCATAGTCTGGGTGCTATAGTGCATGTGCCATAGTGTAAGTGCCATAGTATGTTTGCCATAGTGTATGTGCTATAGTATGTGTGTAATAATGTTTGTGTCATAGTGCATGGGCCATGGTGCATGTGTAATAGAGTAGGTGCTATAGTGTAGGTGCCGGAATGCAGATGCCATAGTGCCATAGTGTGGGTGCCATAGTGTAAGTGCCATCGTATGTGTGCCATAGTGCATGTGACATAGTGTAGGTGCCATAGTGCAAGCCCCATAGTGCAGGTTCCAAAGTGCAGATGTCATAGTGCATGCACCATAGTGTAGGTGCCGTAGTGTATGTGTATAGTGTGTATGTCATAGTGCATGTGCTATAGTTTAAGTGCCATAGTGTAGGTGACATATTGTAAGTGCCATAGTGTATGTGCAATAGTGTGTATGTCATAGTGCATGTACCATAGTGCATGTGCTATAATACATGCACCATAGTATAGTGCATGTGCCATAGTGTATGTGCTATAGTGCATGCGGCATAGTGCATGCGCCATAGTGTAGGTGTCGTAGTGTAGGTGCCACAGTGCATGTGCCATAGAGTAGGTGCCATAGTGTAGGTGACATAGTGTAGGTGCCATAATGCATGTGCCATAGTGCATGTGCCATAGTGCATGCGACATAGTGTAGGTGCCATAGTGCATGCCCCATAGTGCAGGTTCCAAAGTGCAGATGCCATAGTGCATGTGCCATAGTGCGTGCGCCAAAGTGTAGGTGCCATAGTATATGTGCCATAGTGTAGGTGCCATAGTATAAGTGCCATAATGTAGGTGACATATTGTAAGTGCCATAGTATATGTACAATAGTGTGTATGTCATAGTGCATGTACCATAGTGCATGTGCTACAGTGTAGGTGCCATAGTGTGTAGGTGCCATAGTTCATGTGCTATAGTTTAAGTGCCATAGTGTAGGTGTCATATCATAAGTGCCATAGTGTATGTGCAATAGTGTGTATGTCATAGTGCATGTACCATAGTGCATGCACCATAGTATTAGTGCTATAGTGCATGCGCCATAGTGTAGGGGTTGTAGTGTAGGTGCCACAGAGCAGATGTCATAGAGTAGGTGCCATAGTGTAGGTGACATATGTGGAGGCACAGGGTTAGTGGGTGCTCTCGTTCGCTGGCCCCGCCTCCTTTAGCAAGACAATGTGGACAAGGGCTCCTCACCAAACTGATCGCCCGTGCTCTTTAACTGTGGGCTGAACACTACTCAGACAACACAGGGTGAGGGAATCACAATACTAAGGCTTTATTTGATCCCTCAAACAGTTAACAGCATATAACACATAACCAGCAAAACACAACAATGTAACAGGCAACAGAGTCTCACCCTTCTGCTGGCTCACCAGGGATTAGAATATAGCACAGCAAAGTCTGTAGCCAGGTGACTGGATCGTCCCAACCTGGGTTGCTTCCTTATGCAGTCTTTGTCATCACAGCCGAATCCGATAATTTGATGCTGAGGTCCTTGTGGTTTTATAATCCAGGTTCTGATCCCCTTGGTCGGCACCAAAATGCCTAGGCTTGGGGTTATGGCCGGCCAATCGGATCTGAAGATCCTAGATTAGCTGCCTGTATCCAATCTAGTGCACCTCTAGTCGGGACCGAAATCTCTAGACTGAGGGCACTAGACAGAATCTCCCTGGTTAATCAACAGGTCTCCCTATATACCTTAAGCCCTCATTGGGGACTTCATGATTGGTGGAATAAAACTGTCTTCTCATTGGCATCGTAATACAATGGCATTCTAACAGGATTAAGTTTCTCTGACCTTAAGCCCCCATCACACTAAGCGAGATTTGACAGTTAGCAGCGACCAGGCCCCTGCTGTGAGATCGCTGGTCGTGTCAGAGTCACCTGGACCATTTTTTGATCGTTGGGATCCCGCTGGGCAGCATGCATCGGTGTGTTTGACAGGGACAATGCCCAACGACCTCAATACTACAGGTCTGGAAACAGTCGCAATGCCAATGAAGACGCGCTGAGCAGTGTAAAGAACCCGCGCAGGCGCTGAATGTGCTTGATGTTTGTGGGTGTCATATTGGTAAAGCTGTACCTGTCCCATAATTGTAGTGCATGCGCTGCGCTCTTACACTGCAGGCGCCATCCAAGAACAATATAAAAGCACAAACTTATTAAAAAAAAGCGACTTTCACAGCGAAGGGGATGGGAACAGCTTTTTTAATATAACACGATTGCTGACAATATTCCTCTCCATCTATGTGATAACATCTGCTTTCTGTCATTAGAAAACATCAATCAAAGCCTCAATATTAAAATACAGGGAGCATATGGAGACTTAGGTCAATAAATATCTCCCTCGCTGCATAACAGCCAAACTGGTCCTGTCAAGGAAACAGTAGTAGATGTGAGCTGTACAACGGAGCTCTAGTCCTCCTGGACTCTAATCCTCCAACCCCACCCAAGAGGCAATAACGGGTCTCCGAAATGGCGCCTAATGACCTATGACCAAATCTCACTAAGCGACCAACAGTGGCCTACTTTTAAGCTCATGGGCCCCGACACAAAAGCTCCAATGGGACCCCAATTATTGCAACTCTTTGATAGCATTAGTCTTTTTTAAAGGCCAAAGAGTTATTCAGTGCCCCCTAGGCTCCAGGACCCAGGTGCGATTGCAGACCTTGCACCGATTGTAGTTATGCCCCTGGTGATAAATGTGCTTTCCAAAAAGATTTTTATTTATTCATTAGAAATAAATTAACTGGCAAAAAAACTGCAAGAAAAGTTTTTTTTAGAAAGACAAAAATTAACAAAACTTATTAATAAACATATATATACATTACGATAGATAGATAGATAGATAGATAGATAGATAGATAGATAGATAGATAGATAGATAGATAGAATAACATAAGATAAGATAAGATAGAGTGAGTGAGTTGTGGCCAAAAGTATTGACACCCCTGCAATTCTGTCAGATAATACTCAGTTTCTTCCTTTTTTAGTTTTAAATTTTTATTAATTTTCTCTTTTAAACAATACACAACAAAAAAGAAAAGAAAATACATTTTCATCACAATATAATACAAGGCACTACAAGATCACCATTATTTGGGGTTCCCTGTACATACTGTAACACAAAAAAAAAAAAAAAGCCCCCGTTCGCAGCATTACAAATGCAAATACAATTTTTTATTTATCCAAAAATTAACCTTTATAATATTTACACATCAACCATGGTCTCCACATCTTTCGAATTTCTTCCCCTCTGGTTCTAGATTGGTATAACATCATTTCATTTTGACACTGTATATTTAACCTCTCTATTACATTTTTTATAAGTGGAGGGTTAACCTCTTTCCATTTAGTTGCTACCGTCAAACGAGCGGCTATTAGCACATGCGAAACAATGCCTCTCATTTGTTTTGGTAACCTATTCATACCCATATGTAAAATTACCTGAGATATTTTTATTTGAATTGTTTCTCCAGTAATTTCTTTGATTAATTCTGTCAGCCCGGTCCAGAAAGACCCTAAGGCCGGGCATGCAAACCAAGTGTGTGTCAAGGATCCCACCTGGCCGCACCCTTTCCAACATAATTTATACTCAGTTTCTTCCTGAAAATGATTGCAATAAACAAATTCTTTGGTATTATTATCTTCATTTAATTTGTCTTCAATGAAAAAACACAAAAGAGAATGAAGCAAAAAGCAAAACATTGATCATTTCACACAAAACTCCAAAAATGGGCCAGACAAAAGTATTGGCACCCTCAGCCTAATACTTGGTTGCACAACCTTTAGCCAAAATAACTGCGATCAACCGCTTCCGGTAACCATCAATGAGTTTCTTACAATGCTCTGGTGGAATTTTAGACCATTCTTCATTGGCAAAGTGCTCCAGGTCCCTGATATTTGAAGGGTGCCTTCTCCAAACTGCCATTTTTAGATCTCTCCACAGGTGTTCTATGGGATTCAGGTCTGGACTCATTGCTGCCACCTTAGAAGTCTCCAGTGCTTTCTCTCACACCATTTTCTAGTGCTTTTTGAAGTGTGTTTTGGGTCATTGTCCTGCTGGAAGACACATGACCTCTGAGGGAGACCCAGCTTTCTCACACTGGGCCCTACATTATGCTGCAAAATTAGTTGGTAGTCTTCAGACTTCATAATGCCATGCACACGGTCAAGCAGTCCAGTGCCAGAGGCAGCAAAGCAACCCCAAAACATCAGGGAACCTCCGCCATGTTTGACTGTAGGGACCGTGTTCTTTTCTGTGAATGCCTCTTTTTTTCTCCTGTAAACTCTATGTTGATGCCTTTGCCCATAAAGCTCTACTTTTGTCTCATCTGACCAGAGAACATTCTTCCAAAACGTTGTAGGCTTTCTCAGGTAAGTTTTGGCAAACTCCAGCCTGGCTTTTTTATGTCTCGGGGTAAGAAGTGGGGTCTTCCTGGGTCTCCTACCATACAGTCCCTTTTCATTCAGACGCCGACAGATAGTACGGGTTGACATTGTTGTACCCTCGGACTGCAGGGCAGCTTGAACTTGTTTGGATGTTAGTCGAGGTTCTTTATCCACCATCCGCACAATCTTGCGTTGAAATCTCTTGTCAATTTTTCTTTTCCGTCCACATCTAGGGAGGTTAGCCACAGTGCCATGGGCTTTAAACTTCTTGATGACACTGCGCACGGTAGACACAGGAACATTCAGGTCTTTGGAGATGGACTTGTAGCCTGGAGATTGCTCATGCTTCCTCACAATTTGGTTTCTCAAGTCCTCAGACAGTTCTTTGGTCTTCTTTTTTTCTCCATGCTCAAGTTACAGGTGCTGTTAATTACACAAATTAGAGAAGCATCACATGATTTTTCTAGCAGTGTCAATACTTTTGTCCAGAATTGCAGGGGTGGTCAATACTTTTGGCCACAAAGATAGATAGATAGATAGATAGATAGATAGATAGATAGATAGATAGATAGATAGATAGATAGATAGATAGATAGATGAGCAGCTTCCACTCTTCTAGAGTTGTATAGTTGTGGAAGAAAAAAAATAAAAAATCAATACTGGGTATAAAAAATAGTTATTACATGCTCTAATAAAAAAAAGTCTTGGAAGAGGCAGATACAGTCGTATATAGTAAGAAGTCACAGATACAATACGGTTATCAAATACTAATGAACATCTCCAGGGTTAATGGAGAGGACACAGAATAGATCAAAGTCTTCTAGGACGGCAGTAATTCGCCATTATACATTATATATTATATATCCTCTCTGATCGTCCTCTATCCTCGCTCCTTCTTTGCACAAAACAAAATAATCGCCAATGTTTCCCAAAATCACATAGGTTTTGCTGCAAATCCAAACTTCAGGTTTCCATTAGTATAAAACCTAGGTGAGACGCTAAAAAACAGGAAAACGCCCTTCGTGCACTAATTGTTTCTCTCATTTCTATGGAATCAGGAGATCTGGAATGTCCTTATTGTTCATCGATGGTGGATGATTTCCCCAATAAACCATAAGGAGCAGTGAAGGAGATATAAAACATATTTATATATACATCTGCATCTCAATAAATTAGAATATCATCAAAAAGTTACGGTAATTTATTTCAGTAATTCAATACATAAAGTGAAACACATATATTATATAGAGTCATTACACACAGAGCGATCTATTTCAAGTGTTTATTTCTGTTCATGTTGATGATTATGGCTTACAGCCAATGAAAATCCTAAGGTCCTTATCTCAGAAAATTAAAGTAGGGAGGATAAAGGGTCGGAAAGAAAACATTCCCTAAATCGGTATCAGAGGCTTCATCTTGTGTGGTTGTGAGAGTTACAACCACTATAAAAGCAAATCACGGCTGCTGCAGTCCCCAGCGTGGTGCATATAGAGTAGGGAGGATGAAGGGTCGGAAAGAAAACATTCCCTAAATCGGTATCAGAGGCTTCACCTTCTGTGGTTGTGAGAGTTACAACCACTATAAAAGCAAATCATGGCTGCTGCAGTCCCCAGCGTGGTGCATATAGAGTAGGGAGGATGAAGGGTTAAAAACAACGCTGCTGTATTCCACGAGGCATCAAAGGGTGAATATAATATTGAGTTATTAGTCAACGCATTTCAGGGTTCCCTGGCCCCTTCCTCATGACAAATCAATGTCATATTGCCATGTTTCAGGGAGACCTGAAGCGCATTGACTAATAAATCAATATTATATTCATCCTTTGATGTCTTGTGGAATACGGCAGCGTGGTTTTGAACCCTGTATCCTCCCTACTTTATTTTCTGAGATAATGACCTTTGGGTTTTCATTGACTGTAAGCCATAATCATCAACATTAACAGAAATAAACACTTGGAGTAGCTCTCTCTGTGTGTAATGACTCTATATAATATACGTGTTTCACTTTATGTATTTAATTACGGAAATAAATGAACTTTTTGCTGATATTCTAATTCATTGAGATGCACTAGTATATATAATTGTCAGTGATATTGGCTGCAGGATGAATGGAGTTAACACCTTT
Organism: Allobates femoralis; assembly: GCA_033576535.1. Lineage (NCBI taxonomy): Eukaryota > Metazoa > Chordata > Amphibia > Anura > Aromobatidae > Allobates > Allobates femoralis. Next base: position 32,501,563 of record JARQOC010000010.1, on the reverse strand, counting down.
AATCATGAGAGAACGGTTTATACCTGATAACTGGGTCAGGCCAAGGAACTTTGTGTCCACTTTTTCTGTTCTTCATTTTCTCTTCGTCTATAGCCGAGCCGTGGACTTTTTGTCCAGTAAACAATAGTTGAGCTTTCTCCAATGTTTTTTTAATTATATTTGTCTGTTCTTTCCTTTACCATAAGTTGTTGTGATCCTTCGGAGTCTATCTTTGTTGCGTCTCTTAAGGCCCCGTTACACGCTGCGATCTGGCAGCGATCCGACCAATGATGTGAATCGCTGCCACATCATGAACTGATTGCTGGTGAGCTATCATATAGGCAGACTCCCCAGCGACCAGTGAACCAGTGATATCGTGGAAAAGAATAATATATTCTTTCCACAATGTCTAGCTCCCGCTGCCAGGCTGCGGTAAGCGGGAGCAGGCTGGTAACCATGGTAAACAGCGGGTATCTAAACAGCACGCAGCGCCTAGTTACCTGATGTATACCCTGGTTACCAGCCTTCTCCGTTTACAGGCTGGTGTCCAAGGTACACGGCGGGTAACTAGGCGCTGCGCGCTGCCTAGATACCCGCTGTTTACCATGGTTACCAGCTCCCAGCACTTGCTGTGCAGCACTGGGAGCTCGTTCATAGTTGGTCTCCCACTGCCACATGCACCGATGCCGGCTGTCCAGCGGGAGACCAACGATAGATTTATGGACAGGACCATAAATCTACAATCAACGATGAACGACTTATCATTGATCGGTGATACATGTCACACACAACAATGTCGTTTTGACATCGCTGCAACGTCACCAAACCAGTGACATTGCAACAATATTGCTCACCTTATCGTTGTGTGTAACGGGCCCTTTAGTATTATAATTTTGGTGATTATATGATCTCCAGGAGATTTATTGGGATCAGTTGTTTTTCTGGATTCATTTTTTGTCCTGACAATTCTCTGCACTCAGATTATTTGTCTCTGGGATTGACTGCACCGTTCTCTTATGATGGTCACTGACTTTCATCTGTTGAGTTTACATGTAAAGATTTACAGAGTTTTCTACTATTCTGTGTTATTAAAACATTTAACATTTTCAATTTACAGAAGTGAATTCAATTGTTGGATCAATTTGATTTAGAAAAAGATGAAATTCCTGCATTATGTCCTCGGTGGCAGTCTGTGTTTTTCCATATATATATATATATATATATATATGTATGTATTTATTTATTTATATATATATATATATATATATATATATATATATATGTCGAGCTCCGGGGTACTCGGGTATCAGGCGGCAAGGGTTAACTGTGCCACGGGGAATGGTGGCCGCGCCTGATCCCGTGTCCTGGGGGACTATTCTTCTGAAAAGGGGGATATTTACAGGGGATTATATACAGTTTGTTGTCGTGACGCCACCTGCAGTTTCTGGTGAAGTAGCTCCAGCGCCACCACAGTCCGCCGGAGGTCGGTGGTATTGCGGCTGAGATGGTATAGTCCTCCGCAGGCAGGACTGGACCTCCCGGGCAGCGTAGTGAGGAGGGGCAGCTTGGAGTGGAGCTGGGATTGTCTAGAGAGTACTGGAACAGTATATTGGGGTGCTGGGAGTGGAGAAGAAGGATACACACACGCAGGAAGTCTCTTTTACCCTTTAGTGATGTTGAGCAGGTAAAACATCCAGGGCACTGATGGGTGGACAGGGTGCACAGTGGGTACCCACAGCAAGTGGGTATAAGGCCTCGTCTGCTCTGTAGTGTTCGTCTGAAGCACAGCCGGCCTGCAGCCTGACTTGCCTCCTCTCTCTCTTCCTGACTGTAGTGTCCTCCTCTCCTCCTGTGCAGTCTCCAGGTTACCTACTCTGAACACTGCAGCTTTGCCCTGCTGTGTCTGGCTCCCTCTCTTGACCCACATAGGAAACCAGGTAGCCGAAGCCTCCACGGTGCGACAGGGTTTTCTGTGGTCCTATAGTCTCCCACAGGTGCGGATCCCGATATCCGGTGTTTCTCCTGGGAAGAACTCTCTCAAGTTCCTCGCTCCCTTTTCTGTCCTAAGCTCCTCGCCTTCAGGACCATTTAGGCTTGCGGGATGTAGAAGGGCGACTCTGGGTCACTGGTTCGGGCCTAATCGCAGCACCGACCACCAGGACGCCTTCGCAGCTCTCCTAGGGTCTGCACACTCTGACTAACTCCGCCCCCAGCAGCAGTATTTATAGGGGATCTTGCCTAAGGGCAGCAAGTTGGGCTCCCCCTACTGTGTCGGGGTGCAAGGAGTGTAGTAGGTACCTGCTGTGGAAACCCAGCTGTGCATTAGAGAAGTCTGTGGCTACCTGCATGAGGGACATATTGGGGTGCTTTGTAAAGGGTTCACTTACTTTTTGCTGTGACTTTAATGACAGTCACCATCACCGCTCTACTTTATATCCGGCGCGGGTCAGGAGATGTGTCCGCTCGCCATTCGCAGCCATTCCTTTGACATAAACATAAGCTGGATGATCATTTCTTTACGACTGTGAATTACTCACAATTTCAATCCAGATAAATATCGTCAATTTCAATTACTTTAGATACATATTGCATTTATTTCCTGCGCGTAAATTATGGCTCGCCGCGTCAACGCACACATTCTGTAATTAAAAGTATCATCATTAATAAAATATGTTCCTTAATAAAGTGGAAGATTTCCGACGGTTCGTAAACATACCATTTTCTTTTTCTGGATGGAGACGGATGATGGGACGCAGATCTGACTGTCTTCGGGGGGAGGGAGGGGGTAACAATGTGATATAGAGGAATGGCGCTGTCCTTTACGCTGCAGAGGTCGATGTCATCAGTCACAGCCGTGAAGAAGTCATTTATTAATTACAGCATTCATTTATCCATTTGTTTATTAGGAGGATGAGGAAAATACGATTAGTGGGGTTGTCCGGTGGGAAAATTACCCGTCGATCTCTTCCTAATCTAAAGGGCGAGAATTTACTAGTAAACTTTTCTGTCGAAATGTGGCCAAACCCTGGAGAGTGATAGTAAAAGTGATTTTGCCATCAAAACGGATCCCAAATAGGTCTGTATCCACTGCTGATGCAGCAGTGTCCCCGTCCCGAGGTAGGACAGCACCCATCATCTGCCCTTACAATGGATCCCAGATAGGAGGGCGCCCATCATCTGCCCGTACAATGAATCCCAGATAGGGGGGCGCCCATCATCTGCCTATTCCCAGATAGGAGAGTGTTTATAATCTGCCCATCCCCAGAGAGGAGAACATCCATCATCTGCCCATCCCCAGATCGAAGTAAGCCCATCATCTGCTCATTGACAGACAGGAGACACCCATCATCTGCCCATCCCGAGATGGGAGGGTCCAGCTCATCTGCTCATCCCCAGATAGTAGAGCGCCCATCATCTGCTCACCTCCTGATAGGTTGGCGCCCATCAACTGCTCATCCCCAGATAGGAGGACATCAATCATCTGCCTATCCCCAGATAGGAGGACACTCATCATCTGCCCATACACAAATAGGAGGGCACTGAACATCTACCTATTCCAAGATAGAAAGGCACCCATCATCTGCTCATTCCCTGATAGGAGAGTGCTCATGTTCTTCCCATCCCTAGATAGGAGGGCGCTCATCATCTGCTAATCCTGAGATAGGAGTACGCCCATCATCTGCCCATCCCCAGATAGGAGGATGTCCATCACCTGCCATCCCCAGATAGGAGGATACTCATCATATCCCCATCCAGAGATAGGAGGACACACATCAACTGCCCATTCCAAGATAGGAAGGCGCCCATCATCTGTCCATCTCGAAACAGTAGGGTCCCCATCATCTGCCCATCCCCAGATAGGAGAGCGCCCATGTCCTGCTTATACTTAGATAGGAGGGCGCTCATCATCTGCCTATCCCCAGATAGGAGGGCACTCATCATCTGCTCATCCTGAGATAGGAGGACATGACTCACCGCCGGCCCGTGGACTCCGGTTTAGACAGGCTGTAGCTCCTTCCTCCTTGTCACGGGTGGGCCGCGCCTGCCGGTAGTGAGGCCCGGTTGAGTGCAGATCAAAAGTTGAAGACGTCTTGTAGGAACAGAGTAAAGGGGTTAATTTATTCGTGACGCCACCTATGAGTAGTTCGGTAATTGTTATCGACCCTGCGGAACCTCCGGGGGATGGACAGCAGCAAGATGGAACGCTCCCCACAGGCTGAGCGGTGATCCCCGGAGGCTGGAGCTGCTTAAGATGTTGTGCGGCAGCTGCGGTTACCTTGAGTGCGGACGGATGCAATCATAAGGAAGCACGGACACTGAAAGTCTCTGTAACGGGTCTTTACTGTAACCAGCAGGCAGTACAAGGTATACAGTTAACGGGTACTGGACCGGGTGGACTCAGCAGTGATAGGTGTCCCTCAGAGATCCGTAGTGTTCCTCCATTCTAGCTAAGTATTTGCCATTGTCGCCCAGGGATACCAGATCGGGTACGGGAAGGCTGCTTCAATGCCCTATCCAAGATGTACGTTGTGGATGTTTTGGGGAGCCTTGGGTCCCTCGGGGGGTACACCGCTGGCTAGACGACTGGAAGTTGGCTGGTGGTGGGGTGCTCCTGTAAAGCTGCTCCTCCACGATTCTGGTTCGCGTAGCAGAGGTGAACTGCTGCCAGCTTCGGTACCAGTGAACCGGCTGGGAGTTGGGCACGGGGGTATTTTGGAACCCGTGGTTGGTGATGCCCGATCCCGGTTGTTGAGGCCTCAGGTGCTAACACCCGACCGGTGACGGCCCGGGGCTGCACGAGGTGCAGAGCCCCCGCTCCTACTCCAAGTTCAAGTCTGTGTCTTGTCTCGTCTAGACTTTCCCAGGCTCTCTAGTCTAAGTGTCTATACTTCTCCTACACTACCCTTGCACTCCGCCCACCAGGACCTTGGATTGGCCCTCTATGTTAAGTGATGCATGCAGGGTTTTGGATCTCTAAGTTAACCATATGACTGCTGGGTCGGAGAATATTGCGGCTTCTTTTATGGCTGCAATACCCTCCTGTGACGCACTCGTTGCGGGGCGCCACAGACACGTATCAACTGCCCATCCCCAGATAGGAGGACGCCCATCATCTGCCCATCCTGAGATAGGATGACACTAATCATCTATCCATTCCAAGATAGGAAGGCTCTGATCATCTGCCCATCCCCAGATAATAGAGCGCCCATGTTCTTCCAATTTCCAGACAGGAGAACGCCCATCATCTGCCCATCCCCAGATAAGAGAGTGCCCATGTTCTTCCCATCCCTAGATAGGAGGGTGCTCATCATTTGCTCATCCTCAGATAGGAGGGCACTCTTCATCTGCTCATCCCGAGATAGGAGGACACCCATCATCTGCCCATCCCCAGATAGGAGGATGCCCATCATCTGCCCATCCTGAGATAGGACGACACTCATCATCTGTGCATCCCCAGATAGGAGGACACTCATCATTTGCCCATCCACAGATAGGAGAGTGCCCATGTTCTGCCCATACCTAGATAGGAGGGCACTCCTCATCTGCCCATCGCAAGATAGGAGGGCACTCATCATCTGCTCATCTTGAGATAGGAGGACACTCATCATCTGCCCATCCACAGATAGGAGGACACTCATCATATGCCCATACACAAATAGGAGGGTGTGGAGCCCCCTCGGGACGGGGGTACTCGGTACCGGACCGGTCGGTGCCGGGGAAGTCACGGGTGGCTTGGTCCGGACCGTGTCCCTGGGCCCGCACAATAAGATGGGGAATATTTACAAGGGGATTTGTCACGGGTGACGCCACCCACTTGTTGCGGCCAGTGATGGGGGCCGCCGCTGCCGCAGATCCTCCGGGGTGATGTGATGGCAGCGGAGATGGTGTAGTTCCAGTGGGAAGAACTGTATCCCCCGGTGCAGTAAGAGTTAAAGTCTATTGGGGTTATAGATGGTGGAGACGGGGTTAAAGGACACACACTCACGTTTGGTAGACACTGGTGCACTTCTCCTTCTCTCCTGAGGCTGCAGAGCTGACAGGCTTGTAGCAGGGGGAAGCTCTCTGTGCTGAATCTGGAGCAAAGGTCGCAATCAATACACAGACTCACGGTTTTGCTGTTTTCCAAAGCTTTACTACTGATGTTACTGCAGATTATAGTCCACGGAGTCTGTAATGGGGCTGAGCTCTCTTCCCACCCTGTCCGGGGTCGTCAGCGTCCTTATGCTGCACTGTGTGTGTGTCCTGGCTACTGCTATTAGCTGAGCTGCTGGGACTTCTCACTCTGTCTCTGTTATTCTGGTACCACTTGGCTAGGCAACTTGAGTCCTCTATGCTATGCTGACCCCTCCGTGTTGCTTTGCTCTGGTACTAGGGGCATCTAGAGATCCCACTGTTCCTGGATTCACTGTGCTGTGGGTGCCAGACACAGTACCGGATCCGGTGTCCGTTCTGTGCGTTCTTCTGGGGCGAGTGAAGGTATCACTCCAGCTCCCAGACGTGTTCCTCAGTTTGTAGTTCTCCTGTTCCTCTGACCCTTGCTAGGTCTGCACTTAACTAACTCTTTTCTCAGTGTGCTCTTCACAGCCCTGCTCCGAGCTGAACTGAGCTCTCCCTCATGGGCAAGTGTATATAAGGAAGCAGGTTGTGCTCCCCCTCTTGGCCCAGAGGTGCTAGTGTTTGTCAGTGTATAGTGGGGGAGAGAACCCATGTGATGTTATTGTGGCACATTAACCCATGGGGTGCCACAAGGGCACTCATCATCTGCCCATTCCAACATAGGAAAGCGCCCATCATCTACCTATCTCCAGACAGGAGGATGCCCATCATCTGCCCATCCCCAGATAAGAGAGTGCCCATGTTCTTCCCATCCCCAGATAGGAGGACACCAATCATCTGCCCATACCCAGATAGGAGGATGCCCATCATCTGCCCATCCTGAGATAGGAGGACACTCATCATCTGCCCATCCACATATAGGAGGACACTCATCATCTAACTATCCACATATAGGAGGACACATCATCTAACCATCCACATATCGGAGGACACTCATCATTTGCCCATACACAAATAGGAAGGTGCCCATCATCTGCCCATCCCCAGATAAGAGAGCGCCCATGTTCTTCCCATCCCTAGATAGGAGGGCGCTCATCATCTGCTCATCCTGAGATAGGAGGACATCCATCATCTGCCCAATCCCCAGATTGGAGGACCCTCATCATCTGCACATCCACAGATAGCAGGAAACTCATAATTTGCCCATACACAAATAGGAGGGCACTCATCATCTGCCTATTCCAAGATAGGAAGGTGCCCATCATCTCCAGACAGGAGGACGCCCATCATCTGCCCACCCCCAGATAAGAGAGTGCCCATGTTCTTCCCATGCCTAGATAGCAGGGCGCTCATCATCTGCTCATCCTGAGATAGGAGGACATCCATCATCTGCCCATCCCCAGATAGGAGGACATCAATCATCTGCCCATCCCCAGATAGGAGGACACCCATCATCTGCCCATCCCCAGATAAGAGGGCGCTCATCATCTGCTCATTGACTGCCTTGTAGTATGGAAGTGCTGCGATTTAAATGAAGCCTTTTTTTCCCTTCTCAGTGTGGAGAGAGGAACCTAATGAGCGGGAGCAGGTTGTAGCAGGTGTGGGAGATGAATGTGATTCAGCTTGGGTGAGCTGAGGGGTGTGTCTGGGCTGGTTGCTCCCACCCCTCGGCCATAAATGGATCAGCTGACTTCCACCTGTTGTTGCTGATTTCAGTTCTTTTCTGGACTGTGACCTGGTGTGAGCAGATGCTGATCTGAAGCTGCTGTGTTTTTTTTCCCTTGGAAGTTGCTGGGCTCCGTGGTTCATGGGTGGAGGTAGGGGCTTAGGCCTAGGGCTTCTCAGGAGCTTTAGGGACTTAGGCTGGCGGCTCGAACCTCCTCACCTTTAGAGGTACCTACGAGAACAAGGCGAGCCAGGGACCCCATTATCAGGGCCAGCGCAGAGTCCCCTTATCCCCTTTGTCTAGCTCCTGGCTACTCCGACCCCTCCCCGTGTGACATAATCAGCAACCCACTATTTTTTTCCCCGAAGCCGCTATGTCAACATGAGCTTTTGCGCTCCTGGTGGAGAAACTCTCCCAGGTTTCTAACTTGCGAAACCAGGTGGTGCATCATCTTTGAGAAGTGGTTGGGTATCTGGCTGTGGGTCACACGCTGGCTGTACCAGAACCCAATATCTCCCTCCCTGACTGATTTTCAGGAGGGAGAGATACATTTTTTGTGTTTAGAGAAGCCTGCAAATTACACTTCTGGCTGCATCCTTGTTCTTCGGGGAGCGAGGAACAGCGCGTGGGGATTATACTCTCCCTTCTTAAGGTCTGGGCCTTCTCTCTGCCGACTGATTCTCCTTCCATGCGGTCATTGGATGAGTTTTTTTCAGCACTTGCCCTGGTGTATGGCGACCCTGATGCTGTCTCCCTTGCTGAGTCCAAACTACGTAAGCTCAGGCAGGGAGCACGACCGGCCGAGGAGTATTGCTCTGAGTTCAGGAGGTGGGCCACTGACACTCAATGGAACGACCCTGCTCTGAGGAGTCAGTTTGTCTGGGGTTGTCAGATCGGTTACAAGACACCATGACTCAGTACGCTGCTCCGGAGACGCTAGAGGTGGCAATGGCACTTGCTATCAGGTTGGACAGACGCCTAAGAGAGAGACCAGATCCGACCCTGCCCCCGGTTACCTTCCCTGCTGTGGAGGTTACACATATGGGTTCTGATGTTCCTAAGCAGTTGGGGACTGCGGAGTCTTGTACTAACCCATCTGCAGGTCATCAGGTTGGGCGGTCATGTTTCTTTTGCGGTCAACCTGATCACTTCAATAGAGTCTGTTCACACCGTGCTAACCCGCTTCTCAGCTGCAGACGTCCCATGTGGATAAGCGCGGGAGTGCTGCTGTGTCAGGAGCTTTAGGGACTTAGGCTAGCGGCTCGAATCTCCTCACCTTTAGAGGTACCTTCGAGATCAGGGCGAGCCAGGGACCCCAGTATCAGGGTCAGAGCAGGGTCCCCTGATCCCCTTCGTCCAGCTCCTGGCTACCCTGACCCCTCCCAATGTGACACTCATCCTGAGATAGGACACTCATTATCTGCCCATCCTCAGATAGGAGGACGCCCATCATCTGCCCATCTCCAGATAGAAGCAAACTCATCATCTGCCCATACACAAATAGGAGGGCACTCATCATCTACCCATTCCAAGATAGGAAGGCGCCCATAATCTGCCTATCCCCAGATAGGAGAGCGCCCATGTTTTTCTGAGGCGCCCCTGCGTCCAGGAGGCCACAAAAGGGAACTGCAGCCAGGCAGTTGGACAATTGTTGCACAACAACACCCTCACAGCCCACACAACCCACGTACAGTAGATGGCAGCATCCATCCCTGAGATTTTAGACTCTAGGCAAGCGAGGGGTGGTGGATTTAGAGGAGTGGGTTGGGCACACACGTAGTCAGGTGACTTGACAGTAGAAATAGTGGTGGGGGAGGAGGAAGGAGGTCAGTAGGCCACAGTGAGCCGACCAGAAAAGACCAAGAGTAGGCCTAGGGTGCCGAACAGCAAAGACAGAGACCAGCAGCAGGCTGAGGAACACGGCACAGGCCAGAGGACAGCAGAAGGTTGAGCTAAGCTGAGCAGCAGAAGGAAGCACACGTTCTGGCAAAGTGGAGTGTAAGGAGCGCAGAATCTGTTCCGAGCCAGTTTGAGCCGGAGGAGAGAGAAAGCCTATCTGGAGCCAGTACCCCCAGGAGTGTGCAGGGAAGAGAGGGACGGTGATGCCCGGGCCCTAGAAGTACAGCTGAAGCTACCGACTGCAGGCGGAGTAGCCCTCCTATAATACTGAAAGACGCTGAGAGAAAGAGCCTGGTAGAGCCTCACACGGGAGGACTGCTGGAGGCTGGGCTGAGTAGAGTGTCGGCTCTAGAGGGGACCGTAGTTTTACCCGGATCCTCAGACAACACGACGGGGGACCACAGCTACATGTTAGGGTCCCTACCCCAAAGGACAGGCAGCTCAGTGACGACGAGGAGGACCCACAGGGGCCCGAGTCACCGCCATACTGTCCGGCGTCACACACACCAAGTGAACCCAGAGAGAGAACGTAAACAGCCCGGAAAGGACACAGAGAAAGTGTGAGGGGTCACAGAGAGAGACCTGGCTGCAGAGATTAAGGGAACCCCGGAGGGGAGAGTGTGCCCGTGTACTTGAACTGAGACTTGTAAGAACTGTACCTGAAGTGAAGTGTAAATTGCCTTGAAGAACTTTAAGAGTAAAACATGGAGACCCTGAATCAGCCTCCCTTGTTTGATTCCATCTGCTTAAGTGCCATTCCCTCCAAACAGGATTACAGCAAGCCCTCCACCTGCAGAGCCACAGCCTGTCGGCACCAGCACTGAGGAGAGATTTCTGCAGCATCTAGCTAGTAAGTGAATTGCACCCTGCCTGCACACTACACCATAGACTTTAACCCTTACTGCCCCGGGGAACACAGTTTTACCCACTGGAACTATACCATCTATGCTGACATAACATCATCCCCGGAGGTTCTGCAGCAGCGGCGGCCCCATCACTGGCCGCATATAGTGGGTGGCGTCACGACTGACAATCCCCTGTAAATATTCCCCTTTTATTGTCGAGCCAGGGACACGGTCTGGACCAGGACCACCCGTGACTTCCCTAGTAGCAGACCGGTCCGGTACCGAGTACCCCCGTCCCAGTGGGCCCGACACTTCCCATCCCTAGATAGGAGTGCTCTCATCATCTGCTCATCCTGAGATAGGAGGATGCCTATCACCTGCCCATCCCCAGATAGGAGGACGCCCGTCATCTGCCCATCCAGAGGTAGGAGAGCACTCATTATCTGCCCATCCGCAAATAAGAGGGCACCCATCATCTGCCCATTCCAAGATAGGAAGGCACCCATCATCTGCTCATCCTGAGATAGGAGGACACCTATCACCTGCCCAACCCCAGATAGGAGGGCACTCATCATCTGTTCATCCTGAGATAAGAGGACACCCATCATCTGCCCATCCCCAGATAGGAGGATGCCCATCATCTGCCCATCCTGAGATAGGAAGGCGCTCATCATCTGCCCATCTCCAGACAGGAGGACGCCCATCATCAGCCCATCCCCAGATAGGAGAGGGCCCATGTTCTGCCCATCCCTAGATAGGAGGGCGCTCATCATCTGCCCATCCCCAGATATAAGGCCACTCATCATCTGCCCATCCCCAGATAGGAGAGCACCCATGTTCTACCCATCCCTAGATAGGAGGGTGTCGGGCCCACTGGGACAGGGGTACTCGGTACCGGACCGGTCTGCTGCCGGGAAAGTCACGGGTGGTCCTGGTCTGGTCCGTGTCCCGGGCTTGGCAATAAAAGGGGATATTTACAGGGGTTGTCAGTCGTGACGCCACCCACTATATGCGGCCAGTGATGAGGCCGCCGCTGCTGCAGAACCTCCGGGGATGATGGAATAGCAGCTTAGGTGGTATAGTTCCAGTGGGTAGAACTGTGTTCCCCGGGGCAGTAAGGGTTAAGTCTATTGTGGAATGTTCAGTACACTTACTGTGTAGACGCTGCAGGGATCTCTCCTCACTGCTGGTGCTGACAGGCTGTGCTGTGGCTCTGCAGGTGGAGGGCTTTCTGTAATCCTGTATGGAAAGAATCGCTTTCATGCAGAGACACAAGGGAGGCAATCTCAGGGTTTTCCGTGTTTACTCTCAGTTCTTCAGACAGTTCACAAGTCAGTTACAGTTCAGTGCAGTTCTTACAAGTACACGGGCACACTCTCCCTCTCCGGGTTCCCTTTACTCTGCAGCCAGGTCTCTCTCTCTGTGAACCCTCACACAGTCTCTGTGTCCTTTCCGGGCTGTTTACGTTCTCTGCTTTACTTCGTTATGTGCGACACTGGACAGTATGGCGGTGACTCGGGCTCCTGTGGGTCCTCCAGTTTGTCACTGAGCTGCCTGTCCTTTGGGGTAGGGACCCTAACGTGTAGCTGTGGTCCCCCGTCGTGTTGTCTGGGGATTCCGGGTAAACTACGGTCCCCTCTAGAGCCGACACTCTACTCAGCCCAGCCTCCAGCAGTCCTTCAATATGAGGCTCTACCAGGCTCTTTCTCTCTGCGTCTCTTGGTATCATAGGAGGGCTACTCCGCCTGCAGTCGGTAGCTTCAGCTGCGTTCCTAGGGCCCGGGTATCACCGTCCCTCTCTCTCTCCTCACACTCCTGGTGGTATTGGCTTCGGACATGCTTTCTCTCTCCTCCGGCTCGCACTGGCTCAGTACAGATTCTGCACTCCTACACCTTACACTCACAGGACGTGTGAGCCTTTCTCCTGCTCAGCTTAGCTCAACCTTCTGCTGTTCTCTGGCCTGTGCTCCTCAGCTTCTGGTCTTTACAGCTCAGCTCACTATGGCCTACTGAACTCCTTCCTCCTCCCCCTTCCTATTTCTACTGTCAAGTCACCTGACTACGTGTGTGCCCAACCCACTCCTCTAAATCCACCACCCCTCAATTGCCTAGACTCTTCCAATCTCAGGGCTGGATGCTACCTTCTCCTACACGTGGTTTGTGTGGGCTGTGAGGATGTTGTTGTGCAACAAATGTCATACCTGCCTGGCTGCAGTTCCCTTTTGTGGCCTCCTGGACGCAGGGGCGCCACAAGGACACTCATCATCTGCCCATCCCCAGATAGGAGAGCGCCCATGTTCTGCCCATCCCCAGATAGGAGGCCACTCATCATCTGCCCATCCCCAGATAGGAGAGCGCCCATGTTCTGCCCATCCCCAGATAGGAGGCCACTCATCATCTGCCCATCCCCAGATAGGAGGATGCCCATCATCTGCCCCATCCCCATATAGGAGGACGCCCATCATCTGCCCATCCCCAGATAGGAGGATGCCATCATCTGCCCATCCCCAGATAGGAGGATGCCCATCATCTGCCCATTCTGTGAGATACGCCGCCCAAACCTCTGGAGCACCTAATGTGATGGTGGCTGTGGAGGAGACACCCTGAACTGCACCACTTTATGGTCCTACTTCTAAGGGTAAGTCACAGGTAGACCCCACAAGTGTTGCACTCCCATTTTTAGCTTTTGCCTCTTTGATATGAGTAATGTCTGAATGTGAATTTTATTTCACTTCTCCTGAACTTTGTTTTCTTCCTCCTGGTTCCCGGCACTTTGCCCTCTTTGATGCTTTCCGTATTGTCCGGGTCCTTGCGCCGTTTCCTACATTAAGGCTCGGAGTCCATTTTGATGTCTCATCTGTAAATTATGATCTCCTTGGAGGAACCCGAATGTCTGAAGGTCGACGTAACATTAAAAGGCCGATCCTCCAGCCTCTACCCACCCGGACATTACATTTCGTTATACGGCCATAGCTGCGCGAGCAGGCAGGGAATTAATTTGTTAAAGCGAGAATGTGATGCCGAGTTCACCGTCCGACATGTGCTCGCTGTAAACCCTAATGAATGCTAATGGACGGAGCTCGGATGTTTGCCTGCGACAATGACATCTGGAGTTTCGTACATTAGATCAATTTAGGAGTGCACTCAGGAGAATATAAAGCCAGACGCGCGGTTTATTGTGCAGCGCCGCGACGAGCAAACAACATTTAAATCTATTTTCTTTTTATCTCTCAAGACTTTTAAGTGAAGGTAAAAACCCTGAACGTTTCCGGCAGCTTGTGCTGCTGTTACCGAGGCCCGAAGCGGCTTCTCCAAGGACGTCTGAACACGAGGTTAAAGATCCCTAATAGCGAGGCCTGGACAACGCCGAGCAGACAACGGAAAATGGCGCACACACGGCCCATGGACGTAAAAGTGACATCTCCATATCTATCCCTGCGCACAGGTGAGGGTGATGGGGTCGGGGACTACTGCTTCAGAGAATTCTCAGCTGGTTTGTTACAATGTATCAGTCTGACGTCCACATTGTGTCTAGACTGGATTCATTCCCAGTGGAGATCAGGATCGGCTAAGGACCGGATTACTGCATCTGAATAGAAACAAGTGTCCTCATTCACTGACAGCAAGCAGAAAACCTTATAAAGACAGAAGTGAAACAATTAAAAAAAAAAATGATTATACAAGTAAATCTTTAATTAAAAAATTCCACTGAAACCGCATCTGTCACCAGATTTTGCAATATAAACTGCACGTATTATGATGTAGATCTCTTGGACCGGACGAGGCCACTGTTCTTACTGTGAAAACGTGTCACAATGATGAAGAAAATTCATTTGACCTTAATCTCCGCCCTCCCAGTGTGACTGACAGCTCTTCAATCTCCACCCTGCCAGCCTGACTGACAGCTCTCAATCTCCACCCTGCCAGCCTGACTGACAGTTCTTCAATTCTCCGACCCTCCATGTGACTGACAGCTCTTCAATTTACGCCCTCCCAGTGTGACTGACAGCTCTCCAATCTCCACCCTCCCAGCCTGACTGACAGCTCTCCAATCTCCGCCCTCCCAGTGTGACTGACAGCCCTCCAATCTCCGCCCTCCCAGTGTGACTGACAGCTCTCCAATCTCCACCTTCCCAGTGTGACTGACAGCTCTCCAATCTCCGCCCTCCAGTGTGACTGACAGCTCTCCAATCTCCACTCTCCCAGCGTGACTGACAGTTCTCTAATCTCCGCCCTCCCAGTGTGACTGACAGCTCTCCAATCTCCGCCCTCCCAGTGTGACTGACAGTTCTCCAATCTCCGCCCTCCCAGTGTGAGTGACAGCTCTCCAATCTTCGCCCTCCCAGTGTGACTGACAGTTCTCTAATCTCCACTCTCCCAGTGTGACTGACAGCTCTCCAATCTCCACTCTCCCAGCGTGACTGACAGTTCTCTAATCTCCACTCTCCCAGTGTGACTGACAGCTCTCCAATCTCCGCCCTCCCAGTGTGACTGACAGCTCTCCTATCTCCGCTCTCCCAGTGTGACTGACAGCTCTCCAATCTCCGCCCTCCCAGTGTGACTGACAGTTCTCCAATCTCCGCTCTCCCAGTGTGACTGACAGCTCTCAATCTCCGCCCTCCCAGTGTGACTGACAGTTCTCCAATCTCCGCTCTCCCAGTGTGACTGACAGCTCTCCAATCTCCGCCCTCCCAGTGTGACTGACAGCTCTCCAATCTCCGCCCTCCCAGTGTGACTGACAGTTCTCTAATCTCCGCTCTCCCAGTGTGACTGACAGCTCTCCAGTCTCCGCCCTCCAGTGTGACTGACAGTTTTCTAATCTCCGCTCTCCCAGTGTGACTGACAGCTCTCCAATCTCCGCCCTCCCAGTGTGACTGACAGTTCTCCAATCTCCGCCCTCCCAGTGTGACTGACAGTTCTCCAATCTCCGCTCTCCCAGTGTGACTGACAGCTCTCCAATCTCCGCCCTCCCAGTGTGACTGACAGTTCTCCAATCTCCGCCCTCCCAGTGTGACTGACAGTTCTCTAATCTCCGCTCTCCCAGTGTGACTGACAGCTCTCCAGTCTCCGCCCTCCCAGTGTGACTGACAGCTCTCCAATCTCCACCTTCCCAGTGTGACTGACAGTTCTCTAATCTCCGCTCTCCCAGCGTGACTGACAGTTCTCTAATCTCCGCCCTCCCAGTGTGACTGACAGCTCTCCAATCTCCACCTTCCCAGTGTGACTGACAGTTCTCTAATCTCCGCTCTCCCAGTGTGACTGACAGCTCTCCAATCTCCACCTTCCCAGTGTGACTGACAGCTCTCCAATCTCCACCTTCCCAGTGTGACTGACAGCTCTCCAATCTCCGCCCTCCCAGTGTGACTGACAGTTCTCTAATCTCCGCTCTCCCAGCGTGACTGACAGTTCTCTAATCTCCGCTCTCCCAGCGTGACTGACAGTTCTCTAATCTCCGCCCTCCCAGCGTGACTGACAGCTCTCCAATCTCCACCTTCCCAGTGTGACTGACAGTTCTCTAATCTCTGCTCTCCCAGTGTGACTGACAGCTCTCCAATTCTCCACCTTCCCAGTGTGACTGACAGCTCTCCAATCTCCACCTTCCCAGTGTGACTGACAGCTCTCCAATCTCCGCCCTCCCAGTGTGACTGACAGCTCTCCAATCTCCACCCTCCCAGTGTGACTGACAGTTCTCCAATCTCCACCCTCCCAGTGTGACTGACAGTTCTCCAATCTCCGCCCTCCCAGTGTGACTGACAGCTCTCCAATCTCCACCTTCCCAGTGTGACTGACAGCTCTCCAATCTCCGCCCTCCCAGTGTGACTGACAGCCCTCCAATCTCCGCCCTCCCAGTGTGACTGACAGCTCTCCAATCTCCACCTTCCCAGTGTGACTGACAGCTCTCCAATCTCCGCCCTCCCAGTGTGACTGACAGCTCTCCAATCTCCACTCTCCCAGCGTGACTGACAGTTCTCTAATCTCCGCCCTCCCAGTGTGACTAACAGCTCTCCAATCTCCGCCCTCCCAGTGTGACTGACAGTTCTCCAATCTCCGCCCTCCCAGTGTGAGTGACAGCTCTCCAATCTTCGCCCTCCCAGTGTGACTGACAGTTCTCTAATCTCCACTCTCCCAGTGTGACTGACAGCTCTCCAATCTCCACTCTCCCAGCGTGACTGACAGTTCTCTAATCTCCACTCTCCCAGTGTGACTGACAGCTCTCCAATCTCTGCCCTCCCAGTGTGACTGACAGCTCTCCTATCTCCGCTCTCCCAGTGTGACTGACAGCTCTCCAATCTCCGCCCTCCCAGTGTGACTGACAGTTCTCCAATCTCCGCTCTCCCAGTGTGACTGACAGCTCTCCAATCTCCGCCCTCCCAGTGTGACTGACAGTTCTCCAATCTCCGCTCTCCCAGTGTGACTGACAGCTCTCCAATTTCCGCCCTCCCAGTGTGACTGACAGCTCTCCAATCTCCGCCCTCCCAGTGTGACTGACAGTTCTCTAATCTCCGCTCTCCCAGTGTGACTGACCGCTCTCCAGTCTCCGCCCTCCCAGTGTGACTGACAGCTCTCCAATCTCCGCCCTCCCAGTGTGACTGACAGTTCTCCAATCTCCGCCCTCCCAGTGTGACTGACAGTTCTCCAATCTCCGCCCTCCCAGTGTGACTGACAGTTCTCTAATCTCCGCTCTCCCAGTGTGACTGACAGTTCTCTAATCTCCGCTCTCCCAGTGTGACTGACAGCTCTCCAATCTCCGCCCTCCCAGTGTGACTGACAGTTCTCCAATCTCCGCCCTCCCAGTGTGACTGACAGTTCTCCAATCTCCGCTCTCCCAGTGTGACTGACAGCTCTCCAATCTCCGCCCTTCCAGTGTGACTGACAGTTCTCTAATCTCCGCTCTCCCAGTGTGACTGACAGCTCTCCAGTCTCCGCCCTCCCAGTGTGA
The DNA here is from genome assembly GCA_033576535.1 of Allobates femoralis. Taxonomy (NCBI): domain Eukaryota; kingdom Metazoa; phylum Chordata; class Amphibia; order Anura; family Aromobatidae; genus Allobates; species Allobates femoralis. The sequence continues at coordinate 32,484,177 of JARQOC010000010.1, read as the reverse complement.
CTGACAGCTCTCCAATCTCCACCTTCCCAGTGTGACTGACAGTTCTCTAATCTCCGCTCTCCCAGCGTGACTGACAGTTCTCTAATCTCCGCCCTCCCAGTGTGACTGACAGCTCTCCAATCTCCGCCCTCCCAGTGTGACTGACAGTTCTCTAATCTCCGCTCTCCCAGTGTGACTGACAGCTCTCCAGTCTCCGCCCTCCCAGTATGACTGACAGCTCTCCAATCTCCACCTTCCCAGTGTGACTGACAGCCCTCCAATCTCCGCCCTCCCAGTGTGACTGACAGCTCTCCAATCTCCGCTCTCCCAGTGTGACTGACAGTTCTCCAATCTCCGCCCTCTGTATTCGGATATATTTGCTTCACATCTTGCTATTAGAGCGAGTGCTGGTTTCTGCAGACATATCCGCCATGCACGAGGTACATTTACCTTCCTGCCTCCGGTGATGTCTGTAACAATCAGCAGGATACATGGCATCTGACAGCGCTGCTTACCATCAATGTCTACTGGATACCACTGGAGGTCGGCATACCTCCATCAGGATCACATGTAAGATATAATGCCGCCTGCACCTTGTCTCTGGGCTCATTTATAGCTGCAGGTATTCCCGGCTTTTCTATAAATTCTGGCCTGGGGATATTTTCTTTCTTTGTGATTAACAACTGTATAATGCAGAGAGTGAAATCCCCAGAATCACAACATGGACATAAATCAGGCTGGGGGATATGGTATATACACCTTGCATATACTTATCGGTATATGTCGATATGGTATATACACCCTGCATTTAATTACCAGTATATGTAGATACGGTATATACACCCTGCATTTAATTACCAGTATATGTAGATATGGTATATACACCCTGCATTTAATTACCAGTATATGTAGATATGGTATATACACCCTGCATTTAATTACCAGTATATGTAGATACGGTATATACACCCTGCATTTAATTACCAGTATATGTAGATACGGTATATACACCCTGCATTTAATTACCAGTATATGTAGATATGGTATATACACCCTGCATTTAATTACCGGTATATGTAGATATGGTATGTACACCCTTCATGAAATTACTGATATATATAGAATACAAATTGGAACGGCACCAAAAATACCTCTACTGAAGTGCAAAGCTTTTTCCGAACACCCATCCTTTTGATATGATAAAAAATGAAAAAACAGCACAAAAAAATTGAAGAAATGTGGACTTTAATGCGTGCCCACATTTCGGATATACAATCCTTTCTCAAGCCAAGCTTAAGAAAGGATACTATATCCAAAACATTACCATGACACTGGGCATTAAAGTCCACATTTCTTCAATTTTTTTTTGTGCTGTTTTTTCATTTTTTATCATACTGGTATATGTAGATACGGTATATACACCCTTCATGTAATCACTGGTATATGTAGATACGGCGTATACACCCTTCATGTAATCACTGGTATATGTAGATACGGTATATACACCCTTCATGTAATCACTGGTATATGTAGATACGGTATATACACCCTTCATGTAATCACTGTATTATGTAGATACGGTATATACACCCATCATGTAATCACTGGTATATGTAGATATGGTGTATACACCCTTCATGTAATCACTGGTATATGTAGATACGGTATATACACCCTTCATGTAATCACTGGTATATGTAGATACGGTATATACACCCTTCATGTAATCAGTGTATTATGTAGATACGGTATATACACCCATCATGTAATCACTGGTATATGTAGATACGGTATATACACCCTTCATGTAATCACTGGTATATGTAGATACGGTATATACACCCTTCATGTAATCACTGGTATATGTAGATACGGTATATACACCCTTCATGTAATCACTGTATTATGTAGATACGGTATATACACCCATCATGTAATCACTGGTATATGTAGATACGGTATATACACCCTTCATGTAATCACTGGTATATGTAGATACGGTATATACACCCTTCATGTAATCACTGGTATATGTAGATACGGTATATACACCCTTCATGTAATCACTGGTATATGTAGATACGGTGTATGCACCCTTCATGTAATCACTGGTATATGTAGATACGGTGTATACACCCTTCATGTAATCACTGGTATATGTAGATACGGTGTATACACGCTTCATGTAATCACTGGTATATGTAGATACGGTGTATACACCCTTCATGTAATCACTGGTATATGTAGATACGGTATATACACCCTTCATGTAATCACTGTATTATGTAGATACGGTGTATACACGCTTCATGTAATCACTGGTATATGTAGATACGGTATATACACCCTTCATGTAATCACTGGTATATGTAGATACGGTGTATACACCCTTCATGTAATCACTGGTATATGTAGATACGGTGTATACACCCTTCATGTAATCACTGGTATATGTAGATACGGTGTATACACGCTTCATGTAATCACTGGTATATGTAGATACGGTATATATACCCTTCATGTAATAACTAGTATATGTAGATACGGTATATACACCCTTCATGTAATCACTGGTATATGTAGATACGGTGTATACACCCTTCTTGTAATCACTGGTATATGTAGATACGGTGTATACACCCATGTAATCACTGGTATATGTAGATATGGTATATACACCCTTCATGTAATCACTGGTATATGTAGATACGGTGTATACACGCTTCATGTAATCATTGGTATATGTAGATACGGTGTATACACCCTTCATGTAATGACTGGTATATGTAGATACGGTATATACACCCTTCATGTAATCACTGGTATATGTAGATACGGCGTATACACCCTTCATGTAATCACTGGTATATGTAGATACGGTATATACACCCATCATGTAATCACTGGTATATGTAGATACGGTGTATACACTCTTCATGTAATCACTGGTATATGTAGATACGGTATATACACCCTTCATGTAATCACTGGTATATGTAGATACGGTGTATACACGCTTCATGTAATCACTGGTATATGTAGATACGGTGTATACACGCTTCATGTAATCACACTGGTATATGTAGTATATGGTGTATACACCCTTCATGTAATCACTGGTATATGTAGATACGGTATATACACCCTTCATGTAATCACTGGTATATGTAGATACGGTGTATACACGCTTCATGTAATCACTGGTATATGTAGATACGGTGTATACACCCTTCATGTAATCACTGGTATATGTAGATACGGTATATACACCCTTCATGTAATCACTGGTATATGTAGATATGGATATACACCCTTCATGTAATCACTGGTATATGTAGATACGGCGTATACACCCTTCATGTAATCACTGGTATATGTAGATACGGTGTATACACGCTTCATGTAATCACTGGTATATGTAGATACGGTGTATACACGCTTCATGTAATCACTGGTATATGTAGATACGGCGTATACACCCTTCATGTAATCACTGTATTATGTAGATACGGTGTATACACGCTTCATGTAATCACTGGTATATGTAGATACTGTGTATACACGCTTCATGTAATCACTGGTATATGTAGATACGGTGTATACATGCTTCATGTAATCACTGGTATATGTAGATACGGCGTATACACCCTTCATGTAATCACTGTATTATGTAGATACGGCGTATACACCCTTCATGTAATCACTGGTATATGTAGATACGGTGTATACACGCTTCATGTAATCACTGGTATATGTAGATACGGTGTATACACGCTTCATGTAATCACTGGTATATGTAGATACGGCATATACACCCTTCATGTAATCACTGTATTATGTAGATACGGTGTATACACGCTTCATGTAATCACTGGTATATGTAGATACGGTGTATACACGCTTCATGTAATCACTGGTATATGTAGATACGGCGTATACACCCTTCATGTAATCACTGTATTATGTAGATACGGTGTATACACGCTTCATGTAATCACTGGTATATGTAGATACGGTGTATACACGCTTCATGTAATCACTGGTATATGTAGATACGGCGTATACACCCTTCATGTAATCACTGTATTATGTAGATACGGTGTATACACGCTTCATGTAATCACTGGTATATGTAGATACGGTGTATACACGCTTCATGTAATTACTGGTATATGTAGATACGGTATATACACCCTTCATGTAATCACTGGTATATGTAGATACAGTGTATACACCCATGTAATCACTGGTATATGTAGATACGGTATATACACCCTTCATGTAATCACTGGTATATGTAGATACGGTGTATACACCCTTCATGTAATCACTGGTATATGTAGATACGGTGTATACACCCTTCATGTAATCACTGGTATATGTAGATACGGTATATACACCCTTCATGTAATCACTGGTATATGTAGATACGGTGTATACACCCATGTAATCACTGGTATATGTAGATACGGCATATACACCCTTCATGTAATCACTGGTATATGTAGATACGGTGTATACACCCTTCATGTAATCACTGGTATATGTAGATATGGTGTATACACGCTTCATGTAATCACTGGTATATGTAGATACGGTATATACACGCTTCATGTAATCACTGGTATATGTAGATACGGTGTATACACGCTTCATGTAATCACTGGTATATGTAGATACGGTGTATACACCCTTCATGTAATCACCATTATGTCTGGAGATGATCACACAACCTGCGGCGTTCACCTACCTGGAGTCGGTTACAAGCGGCAAAAACCTAAATCTGACAAATGAAACAAACGTGTTGTAGATTGCGGCGAGCGGTCGGAGCTTCCTCTCGGCTATCTCCAGCCTTCTGCCTGCAGCGCTGCAGTCTCCACAGACCTCGTTCTTTCCACTAACAAAATAGAAAATGCAAAATTAATAAAAAAGACCCTTTGAAACCGACAAATGTGCTGGAGGCAAAATATCCACCCAACAGCTGCTGAACATCTCATCATCTCCCTGCGATCCTCGCTTCTGCGCTTCTCCCCGGGCTCCTCGTGGTCAGAGTTTGTTAATAAGCAGAGTTTCTCCTTCAGGTCCTGCTTTTTAGCGGTGGCTCGGGGCCGTTCATTGTTCTGCGGAGAAAATTACTCCTGATAACTTCATTTGTTGATAGGCGACAACATAAAAGTGTGAGGAAGAGCTCGTCTTACCCGGCTGAGCATTTACTACTGAAACTGTCTTCTGATGACGGCGTCATGCTACTCAGGGGGAAGTAATGATGAAAGATGGACATTTAACTTATGATTTCTGTTATGAATGAATCTGCCGACTCTGAAAAATGCGGCAGTGAACATGTGAGCTTCAATTAGATATGATTGTGCTGGTGAGGCCCGCCCACGAGGAACCATCACTGACTTTCTTAAGTATGTCCAGAAGGGAGAACATCTCACCAAGATCAACCGCAGGGGAAAACCTCAAGATCCGGGGCTACGTTATTAGATATATTTCATCGTGACAAACATTCAGGATAATGCTCAGATAATCTTTTCTCTGTGACACTTGACCTCCTTGAAGTTGACTCTTCAGCGGGATAACCTTTGGCTGTTGCTCTTCATCACAGTCACCCGCCTCATTAACTCTTGTCCTGAATTTGGCCCTTGCTCTAATACAGGGGTCCCCAATTCCAGGCCTCAAGGGCCACCAACAGGTCATATTTTCAGGATTTCCTTAGTATTGGACAGGGGTTGGACTCCTCACCTGTGCAGATGATCACATTAGCACCTGTGCAATACTAAGAAAATGCTGAAACCCTGCACTGTTGGAGGCCCTTGAGACCTGGAGTTGGGGGCCTCTACTCTATTACTTTGGACAGGTCCCCTGACCCCTTTTCTAATGATCCTCTAGTTTTCACCATATTGTCCTCCATCTTGATCTGAGAGCTCATGGTCTGTTGCCTGTTGGACTGATAACTGAGTACCCGGATTCCTTGTCTTGTTTACAAATGATTCATTATCATTAGGAGGTTGGAGAGACACAAAAGGAGGGTGAAGGCCCAAGAGAGGCTAAAGGCCGAGCCCCGATACAGGTTGTGACCCATCAGTGTAAGCTCTGCCCCCACGGGAAGGGACAGAGATGATTGGTTTGTTGCTGTCTGACATATATTGGAAACAAGGATGTGGGGGTTTATGGTTGTCAAATGGGACTTTCCAAGAGTGAGGCTAGGTCTGATTTGCATCATCATACAAGCTGATGAATCCATCTAAAAATTAGTCTCTGGCAGGTGCAGTGCATAGCGCTAACAGAATGTGATGCTATGCACCGGCTGTGTATGCATCTCTATGAATACATGATGAATTGCGCAGCCGCCAGCTCCACACACAATGATCGGATATGCGCTAATGCAGAGCGCACAGGAAAACGCTGCAAACTGCATTTTCCTGTGAGCTCTGCAATAGCGCATATCTGATCCTTGTGTGTGGAGCTGGCGGCTGTGCGATTCATTAGATATCCATAGAGATGCATACACAGCCGGCGCACAGCGTCACATTCCGTTAGCGCTATGCGCTCAGGCAGGAGCGTATCTAGGGGGGTGCAGCCGGACCTTTTGCCCCGGGCGCTACTCAGCGGGGGGGCGCCGGCGGCACCCCTCCCCCCGCTCGGTGTGTATATCACAGTGCATGATATGCACAGATAGTATGTGGGGCCCGAGTGGTCGGCCACTTCCGGAGGAGTCTGCACCCGCCGCACACTGAGCTCCTATCTATAATACCCCCTGCTGGATGGGAGCAATGGTACCGCCCTTCGTGACGTCACCGGAAATGCCTCGGCGGCCATCTTTGTACTTCAGCAGCATCCCGGAATCGTCAGGTAATGCAGCCCGGTCCTCGACCACGGGTGCAGCAAGGGCGGCGGGGCTGTAAACTGACAGCACCCCCCCCCCCCGGTCCTCACCTGCTTTGGGGGAAGGGGGCGCCATGATAGTTCGTTGCCCCGGGCGCCGTCAAACCTAGGTACGCCGCTGCGCTCAGGCTGCCAGAAACTAAGTCTTATGGCTGACACAGGTCTGACCCTAGCCTGTCACAGACACATTCCTTCTAAAATGATATGATACTGCAGACGGCAGTGGCATCTCAAGTTATACAAGAGACGGCAGTGACATCACACATCATACAAAAGACGGCAGTGACATCACACATCATACAAGAGACAGCAGTGACATCACACATCATACAAGAGACGCCAGTGACATCACACATCATACAAGAGACAGCAGTGACATCACACATCATACAAGAGACAGCAGTGACATCACACATCATACAAGAGACAGCAGTGACATCAGACATCATACAAGAGACGGCAGTGACATCACACATCATACAAGAGACGCCAGTGACATCACACATCATACAAGAGACGGCAGTGACATCACACATCATACAAGAGACGGCAGTGACATCACACAACACACATAAGATGACAGTGATATCACACGTTACACGGCAGTGACATCACACTCTGTAGTTTGTTTAGTGACCGCTGTTAATTTGTCCTCGGCCTCTTGGGATCCCCCATCACTACTGACTTTTTTCGCGGATTAGTCCTCAGTCCTCATTGATAGCCTTTAAATTGTAGCACAAGGCAGGCAATGGATTCTGATGGCAGGCAGATTAGATTGTGAGCTCTCCAGGTTCAGCGGGATCCGTGTCACGCTGCGCTCAGCGCCAGTCTGGGATCATTACAATGTAGATGACGCTCCACCTGCACAATCTGGACTCCAATATCAATCAGTAGAATTACGCTGCACGGAACAAGATGTAATTTTGTGGCAATTGATATTAACAGAAAATCAAAGAACACATAATAGCCTAAATCTTATTACAGTTTTACCCAAACGTGGCGCGGTGGGAATGTACCAATACCCATGTGGGGTGTAGAGCGCGAGGAGGCGCCTGCCATAATCCAAAGGCATTTACTGGTATTAGCATATCTGAGGTATCTATCCCTTCAGACAGCAGTGTTCTGCCTGTAGAGCAAAAAGCCAGGTATTTAAGGAACCATCTAAAAGTCTAATTATCCCCCATTTGCATGTCTTTCAAGATTCCTTTTCTTTTGTAAGGAAATGGCAGATATGTGAATTGCTTCAAAGTTACCAATTGAGCCTCTGATAATCTTGTCTCTTTACATATTGGGAGAGATCCGCAAACCAGACGAGCGCCTGGAATTGATTTGTTTTAAACCCGGCAGCTGCAAGGACATATGTTTAATTCAGAATTAGGGCCGGTCGCTGGGAAACGCTGTGAAATATTGATGGGAGAAACATGGATAACAACTACTGTCATCTCCAACATGGAGGCACCACCACAATCACAGGTCACAACCCCAGCAATCACTAGTCACAACCCCAATAATCACCAGTCACTTTCTCAACGTTACAGCCCCAACAATCACTGTCACAACCCCAACAATCACCGGTCACAGCCCAACATCACCAGTCAAGCCCAACAATCACGGTCACAACCCAACAATCACCAGTCACAGCCCCAACAATCACCGGTCACAGCCCAACAATCACCGGTCACAGCCCCAACAATCACCGTCACACTCCAACAATCACCGGTCACAGCCCAACAATCACCGGTCACAGCCCCAACAATCACCGGTCACAGCCCCAACAATTAATCGTCACAGCGCCAACAATTGCCAGTCACAACTCCAACAATCACTGGTCATAGCCCTAATATTCACCGGTCACAATCCCAACAATCTCTGATCATAACCCTAATAATCACCGGTCACTGCCTCAACAATCACCGGTCACAACCACAACAATCATCGGTCACAACTCCAATAATCACCGGTCACAACCCCAACAATCACCGTCACAACCCAAACAATCACCAGCCATTGCCCCAACAATCATTGGTCACTGTCCCAAAAATCACTAGTCACTGTCCCAACATCACTGGCACGCCCAACAATCCCCGATCACGGCCCCAACATCACAGCCCCAACAATCACGATCACAGCTTAGCAATCACATCACAGCCCCAACAATCACTGATCACAGCCCCAACAACCAATGATCACAACTCCAACAATCACTGGCATCACAGCCGCCTCAATGACTGATCACAGCCCCAGAAATTACTGGTCACAACCCCAATAATCACTGGTCATAGCCACAACAATCACGTTCAGCCAACAATCACGGTCAAGCCCCAACAATCACCACTCAGACCCTAACAATTACCGGTCACAACCCCAAAAATCACCGATCACAACCCTAACATTTACCGGTCACTACCCCAGACATCACCAGTCACAGCACCAACCAGTCACAGCCCCAACACACACTGGTCACAACCCCAACAATCATCAGTCACAGCCCCAAAAATTGCCGGTGACTACCCCAATAATCACTGGTCATAGCCCCAACAATCACCAGTCACAGTCACCACAATCACCGGTTACAGTCCACCACAATCACCGAGTCACAAACTCAATTATCACCGTTCACGGCCCCAACAATCACTGGTCACAACCCCAACAATCACCGCCATGACAAATAGCACAAAATGTCCCAAAAAGGATGAAACTTAACTAGAATTCATTTTATATGAAAGATTTACAAGAATCGTTCGGACAGCCTGTGACACTATATCCTCCTGCTTAACATAATATCATGAGACCAATACTCGATGGAATAAATAATATAATGTAACATAGAAGCTTCATTTCTATATGGATGATTTATTGATATTATTCCTTCTTTTCGCTGCTTGTGTTTTTTTTAGTTGTTTGATCTAATTTGTTTGATTTCTGTAAATGTTGTGAATTATTAATGCCGGTGACAGACTGTAACATGTTACACACATGCGGCAGGAATTAAACTTGTTCTTGGATTTATCAGGATCTGTGGCTTTATATAGAGTTTATTTTTCTGTCAGGGACGGCTGCTGCCCCTCTAACATCCCGGAAATACAAAATTCACATTGTGCCACTTCAGTACAAGCTGCATCGGACACATTGATTTCAGCACTGTATTGTACAGTAGACTACTTCTCCACACTGCACAGGCTTGTATTATCTGCTGTACAGTAGACTGCTTCTCCGTCTGCACAGGCTTGTATTATCTGCTAGTACAATAGGATACTCTTCTATGCACACAGGCTTCTTATTATCTGCTGTACAGTAGACGTAACGCTCCATGCTGCTCAATTTGCATTATCTGCTGCACAGTGACTGCCTCTCCATACTGCACAGACTTGTATTATCTGCTATAACAGTAGACTACCACTCCGTAACTGACCCAGGCTTGTATTATCTCCCGTACAGTAGCCACCTCTCACTGCACAGGCTTGTATTATCTTTGTACAGTAGACTGCCTCTCTATGCAGCACAGGCTTCTATTATCTGCTGTACAATAGACGTACGCTCCATGCGCCAAATTTCATTATCTGCTGTACAGTTGACTGCCTCCATACTGCACAGACTTGTATTATCTGCTGATACAGTAGACTACCTCTCCGTACTGACCAGCTTGTATTATCTCCTGTACAGTAGACACCTCTCTATGCTGCACAGGCTTGTATTATCTTTGTACAGTAACTGCCTCTCTATGTTGCACTAAAGATAAAAATAGAGACAAAGGAGCACTATGGGTAAAACCTAGTGGTCCAGTGGGGCATATAGGAGGCTCAGATGTGTGCAAACCTAACCAGGGTTGTGCACCCCTACACAACCCCGGGAATAGCTTGAGTTTGCGGGTGCTGCCGCAGCCACCGAGAACGTTGGAGCTGGGCGGTCACGTGACTGGAAGTGATGTCACCACAGGTCCTCAAGAGCAGAGCTGGATTCTCTGACCTCAATAGCTGCTCCTGCCGCAGGCCGTTAGGAGAAAATGTTATCTATGGAGCGCTGGAGGAACGGAGGAGGACAAGGATCCTGATAGACAAACCTTTATTAATGAAATTCACAACATGTTTCGGCAGAAGATTACTGCCTTCTTCAAGTGTTTTCTCTTAGTGTTGCACTGGCTTATACTATCTGCTGTACAGGAGACTGCCTCTCCATGCTGCACTGGCTTCTATATGCAGTATAGTAGACTACCGTAACTCTCCATGCTGCACAGTCTTGTATTATCTTCTGTACAGTAGACTACCTCTCTATGCTGGCCAGGCTTATGTTATCTGCTGTACAGTAGACTTTCCCTCCATGCTGCACAGGCTTGTATTAACTGCTGTACAGTAGACTGCCTCTTCATGCTGAACAGGCTTGTATTACCTGCTGTACAGTAGACTGCCTCTTCATGCTGAACAGGCTTGTATTACCTGCTGTACAGTAGACTGCCTCTTCATGCTGAACAGACTCGTTTTACTTGCTGTATATATATAGATATATATAAACCTGATAAAAGAGGAGACTACTCCAAAATGTAATCACATATATTAAAATGTATTTGTTTCACAGTAAAACAATGAAGTATAGAAAAAAGCGAAGGACGGAGCAAAGTTCCTATTGTGCATCTCCGTCTCCCTAGAGATTGTTCTTCACTTAGGGGAATGTTGTGAAAGTTTTCCTTCAGCATGGAAAGGATTCTGTGATCATCCACCACTGGTGTCTTCCAGGGACGTCCAGACCTTTCTCAGTTCCCAGCTCACCACAAACTGTAGATTTGGCCGCTCCTCACATTTCTGCTCTCTGATGGATTTCTTCTCTTTTTCAGCCTATTAATGGTCGGCTTCTCCTCCTCTGACCGCATGTTGTGGGTTCACAACAACAGCTCCAAATGCAAATGCTGCACCTGGAATCAGCACCAGACCTTTTATGTGCTAAATTGATGATGGATGACGAGGGAATGTCTCATGAGTCCATTAAAGAACTTCAGAGATGATTGTCCAATTACGTCTGGTCCTTTGATAAAGAGGCTGCGACATATTAAAGATCTGTCATTCCTAAACCTTCCTCCAATTAGGACGTGAATCCTTCAAATTAAAGCTGAGAGTCGGCTCTTTAACCCCAGATTGTTATAGAATTGGATCTGGAAGATGTTCTGGTAAAAAGCCAAAACTTGTGTAACCATCCAAATATTTCTGGACCTGACTGTCTGCAACGTAAATCTCAACTTCATGGACGAGTTCAGGAAAAGTGTGAAATATTAATAAATAACAGAAAGCATACATGAAAGTGAGCGGGACTGAAAAAGAAAAAAGAATATGCATGGAATCCTTGTGTAAGTAAAAATGCTACAATACAAACATAAATAGGAAGAAAAAAAGAGAATGAAAAAAATATAAAAATGATGAATGTAAATGTAAAAATGGAAAATAGAAAAGTCTAAAAATAAGTGATATAATAATAAATCTTGTAATGTACACATATGGTCACAATGGTTGGTAGCCCTCTTTAATGAAAGAAAAACCCACAATGGTCTCAGAAATTACTTGAATCTGACAAAAGTAATAATAAATAAAAAATCTATAAAAATGAACAAATGAAAGTCAGACATGGCTTCCACAGAATTAAAAAAAATTAAACTCGTGAAATCGGCCTGGACAGTAATGATGGTTCCTTAACTTAATATTTTGTTGCACAACCTGAGACAATCGCTGCAATCAAACGATTCCTGTAACTGCTGTCAATGAGATTTCTGCGCCTCCTCAAGAGCAAACTGCTCCAGTTGTCTGATGTTTGAAACTTGCCTTTTCCAGACGGCATGTTTAAAGAGGACCTGTCACCAAACCAGGTATGGTGATCTAATTACAGCTGCATCCAGGCAAGGGGTCCCCCAGCCCTTGAGCCCCCCTGTACCCCGAGATAATACACTTAGAAAACTTACATCCTGCAGCCATAAAGGAGGTGGCTAGAAGCTGGAGCCGAAGGGCAGATTCACACCCCCTGCATGTGTAATCTGCCCATCGCTGCCTCCCTGATGCCAATCATTGTCTCCCTCGTCTGCAGCATTTCAAGAGTTTTGGGATCAATAGGTGTGCTACAGTCCGCGCTGCCCGGTCATCCAAGGAGTCACACGGGAAACAGTGTTCCAAGTAAAAGTTTCTTTATTCTTCAAAACCGACGCGTTTCGGCGCCCAATCCTGGCACCGTCCTCAGGGTATTCTACCCTGAGGACGGTGCCAGGATTGGGCGCCGAAACGCGTCAGTTTTGAAGAATAAAGAAACTTTTACTTGGAACACTGTTTCCCGTGTGACTCCTTGGATGACCGGGCAGCGCGGACTGTAGCACACCTATTGATCCCAAAACTCTTGAAGTACTCATCATCTTGTGGAGGTGGAAGTCCAGCGGCAGCCTACAAATACTAAAACCAACGCCTTTATTCCAGTTGTGGGAGTCACAACTGGATCAGGTTAGTGCAACCTGTTTTACACCTATAAGACCCTATTCTTACTGAGTGATAGGGCACTATTGCGCCTCTGTTGTCTCCCCTTATATTTTATATCGTCTGCAGCATAACACAGAGCTTATTTTAAAAATGGCCGCTTAGCCCCGCCCCCTGTGGTGACATCACCGCTTATACCCGCCCTGCTCTATGGTTAACATAGAGCAGGGCAGGTATAAGCAGTGATGTCACTGCAGGAGGCGGGGCGGCCGACCTCCTGCTCTGACAACACTACCTTTCCCCTCCCTGCTCCATATCTCCGCATAACCCCACCCCACAAAGCCCCACCTCTTCATAGCTCCAACTCCATTATAGCCCCACCCTCTTCACAAACTACTATATAATTGTCTAAGGCGTCTGTCGGTCACAGAAATCGCGCGCCAGACAAAGGCCGCTCATTGGTGCCCGCCCACGGCGGGCGCCAATGAGCACAGACTATGCAAATTGGCGCGAGAATTCAAAGTTCGAACCCGCCGCCCCCACCTCACCTCTCCCCCCACGCCCCCCACCTCGCCTTCCCCCTCGCCTCTCGCTGTTCTCACCCGTCTGTACACAGGGCGGGCTGTGTGATGTCACATCAGCCCACCCTGTGTACAGACGGGTGAGAACAGCGGGAGGCGAGGGGGATACTGCCCCCTGCCTCCCATCCCCACCCGCATCCATACTGCCCCCCCTCGCCTCCCGCTGTTCTCACAAGTCTTCTCTGTCACTGCAGTCATGTGACAGGGCTGGCTGATGTGACAGCCCCAGCTCCATCCTGCCCCTCCCAGCTCCATCCTGCCCCCCCCGGCTCCATCCTGCCTCGCTTGCTCCACCCTGCCCCCCCCCCCGGCTCCATCCTGCCCCCCGGCTCCATCCTGCCTTGCTTGCTCCATCCTGCCCCCCCGGCTCCTTCCTGCCCCCTCTGGTTCCATCCTGCCCCCCCGGCTCCATCCTGCCCCCCTGGCTCCATCCTGCCCCGCTCGCTCCATCCTGCCCCGCTTGCTCCAACCTGCCCCGCTCGCTCCATCCTGCCCCGCTCACTGCATCCTGCCCCCCCCACCATCCTGCTCCTCCGGCTCCATCCTGCTCCTCTGGCCCCGCTCGCTCCATTCTGCCCCGCTCCCTCCATCCTGCCCCCCGCCTCCATCCTGCCCCCCCTCCGCCTCCATCCTGCCCCCCTCCGCCTCCATCCTGCCCCCCCGCCACCTCCATCCTGCTCCCCCTGGCTCCATCCTGCCCCTCCCCCGGCTCCATCCTGCCCCCCGCTCCATCCTGCCCCCCCGACACAATTCTTCCCCCCTCCATCCCCCGTCATCATCCTGCCTACCGGCTCCATCCTGCCCCCCGGCAGTTAGCGGTCATGTGACCGATCAGCTGATCGGTTTCCCAGCCAACGACGGTTCTATAGGCCTGTAGGACCTAGAAGACGGAGGTGGAGCGAGCCGGCGGACAGGTGAGTATCCTCACTGAGGATTTTTTAACTTTTACTGTGGAGGAACGTGGGGCCGCGGGGAGCGGAGTATCGCCATATACCATAGTGCTGCTATACATGTACTCTAATGTACCGCCATATGCTATAGTGCTGCTATACATGTACTATAATGTACCACCATATACTATAGTGCTGCTATACATGTGCTGTAATGTACCGCCATATACTATAGCACTGCTATACATGTAATGTAATGTACCACCATATACCATAGCGCTGCTATACATGTACTGTAATGTACCACCATATACCATAGCGCTGCTATACATGTACTGTAATGTACCGCCATATACTATAGTGCTGCTATACATGTACTGTAATGTACCGCCATATACCATAGCGCTGCTATACATGTACTGTAATGTACCGCCATATACTATAGTGCTGCTATACATGTACTGTAATGTACCGCCATATACTATAGTGCTGCTATACATGTGTACCACCATATACCATAGCGCTGCTATATATATATGTAGTTCACTCACGTTGATTTAACAAGTTCTGTCAGTCACAGTATGTCAAATACATACATATTCTAGAATACCCCCAATGTGTTAGAATCCGGCCACCATCTAGTGTACCATATGTATGTGTGTCCACTAAAGAAATTCGCACTGTCGCACCTACAATCACAACATTTTTGAGGAAGAACCAGACAACATTCTATAAAGGAGAGGAGCTAGAGGCAGAACTAGTCAACATTCTATGGAGGGGGAGGAGCTAGAGGCAGAACCAGAAAACATTCTATGGAGGGGGAGGAGCTAGAGGCTGAACCAGACATTCTATGGAGGAGAGGAGCTAGAGGCAGAACTAGTCAACATTCTATGGAGGGGGAGGAGCTAGAGGCAGAACCAGACATTCTATGGAGGAGAGGAGCTAGAGGCAGAACTAGTCAACATTCTATGGAGGGGGAGGAGCTAGAGGCAGAACCAGGCAACATTCTATGGAGGGGGAGGAGCTAGAGGCAGAACCAGACATTCTATGGAGGAGAGGAGCTAGAGGCAGAACTAGTCAACATTCTATGGAGGGGGAGGAGCTAGAGGCAGAACCAGGCAACATTCTATGGAGGGGGAGGAGCTAGAGGCAGAACCAGACATTCTATGGAGGAGAGGAGCTAGAGGCAGAACTAGTCAACATTCTATGGAGGGGGAGGAGCTAGAGGCAGAACCAGACATTCTATGGAGGAGAGGAGCTAGAGGCAGAACATGACAACATTCTATGGAGGGGGAGGAGCTAGAGGCAGAACCAGACATTCTATGGAGGGGGAGGAGCTAGAGGCAGAACCAGACATTCTATGGAGGGGGAGGAGCTAGAGGCAGAACCAGACAACATTCTATGGAGGAGAGGAGCTAGAGGCAGAACCAGACATTCTATGGAGGGGGAGGAGCTAGAGGCAGAACCAGACATTCTATGGAGAGGGAGGAGCTAGAGGCAGAAGCAGACAATATTCTATGGAGGATGAGTTAGAGGCAGAACCAGACAACATTGTATGGAGGAGGAGGAGCTAGAGGCAGAACCAGACAACATTCCATAGAGGGGGAGGAGCTAGAGGCAGAACCAGATAACATTCTATGGAGGAGACGGAGCTAGAGGTGGAAACAGAAAACATTCTATGGAGGGGGAGGAGCTAGACTCTGAAACATTCAACATTCTATGGAGGGGGAGGAGCTAGAGGCTGAACTAGACAACATTCTATTGAGGGGGAAGAGCTAGAGGCTGAACCAGACAACATTCTACGGAGAAGGAGGATCTAGAGTCAGAACTAGACAACATTCTAATGAGGGAGAAGAGCTAGAGGCAGAACCAGACAACA